>CM041039.1:5190462-5284125 GCA_023078785.2 Hyles euphorbiae | reverse complement strand
AGTATAACCAATGAAAATGTTGCAACAAGGAATAATATAATAAAATACATATTTTAAACCGTACAGTGCATTTTATTGAATTACCATGGAATGAATACAAATAAAAATGAGTTATGTTTTATTGTAGTATATTTATTTTAATAACAGCATTAGTACATATTATATTTTTTTAATTATCTACATTTCTTTAGATCTGTCTTATATAATATCTATATTCCTTTATAAACACAAAATAATAACAATTATTCTAACATTAATTTAAAACTAAATTAATAAATGTACTATTAAAAATGTACAATAGAAATATAATATGACATTTTTTAACAATGAAAATAGGTGAAATAAACAATTTATTTTATGTATTACATATTAATTAAAATTCACAACATTCTTCAACTTTGATTTAAAACACTGTTTTCTGATGCAAATATTTCTTCCTTCACACAATTTGTCTCATTCTTTTTTGTATATTTTTATATTACATACTCATTTCAAAAGGGTGTGTATTGTCCAAATGATTTGTTGTATGCATGATTTCTATAGCGTTACCTGCAAAAGTGTTTATGTTAAAGTATGTCATAATTTTATATATCTCTTTTTATTTTTTATATATATTTGTTGAGCTTACTTATTTAGTCTATAGCTGATATACATGGCACTATATATATGAGCCATATTTCTTGGACGGTCTTATTATATAGGTACACATTGAATATTTATGTACTCCACTCCAGCTCCTGAAACAAAGGATTATTTATAGTTATACACATTGTACCATACTTTATTTTCCATATTTATTACATAATACTACTATATGAGGAGGAGATAATATATAGGAGGCATAATATGAGAGAAGCCTATAGGTACCCAGCAGTGGGATCCTACAGGCTGTAGATGATGATGATGATTTAAAATGTGTGAATAATCGATTCATATTATATATTAAATAGTTAATTATCATATAAATTCGTTAAAACTTAGAGGAATACGTGTATACTTACCTGTTTATAATATCCAGCACAGCTTCTTTCTCATATCGTATTTATTTACATAGTCTTCTCCATTTGGTACTTAGGTGGTTCTGCAGCCGTTGTTTGGTATTTTATATACCTATTTATTGAAAAGATATTCCAAAAACTAACTTTAAAACCGAGTGCAATTGTAAACAATAAATAAAATAAACAAACATCATAATATTTTTAATAAACTCGCTACGGATATAGGGACATAAGTTTTTTCACCCACATGATTTTATTAACAGATTTTTAAAATAATAACATGGCAATATATAATATAGCTTTAAACATAATCGTAACAAAAGTAAAAACGTTACAATGATTCCTCATATTAAATATAAAGGGTCAAATTTCCAATTTAGGGAAATCATGTATGAAGAATATTGCGTCAAATGGAACGTTTATATTTATACAATAAAAATTGTAACTGAAAACAAACTTTTCGTTAATCTGTGGACATTTAGCTGGATGTTTGCTGAGTAGACCGATTTAAGAGCTAAATGGCTATGCAGTATTTCATTTCGAAATTTAACAGAACCTCAAAATAACGTCATATCAAATGAGTCCGGTGGCTGAGTAGCAATCCAGTATTTGGGGGATAAATAATCTGTTATAACACGACATCTGTAATAGACTTTTTGCCGCATAAAAATGTCCTGATTTAATAATTTACCCCCAAATACTGGATTGCTACTCAGCCACCGGACTCATTTGATATGACGTTATTTTGAGGTTCTGTTAAATTTCGAAATGAAATACTGCATAGCCATTTAGCTCTTAAATCGGTCTACTCAGCAAACATCCAGCTAAATGTCCACAGATTAACGAAAAGTTTGTTTTCAGTTACAATTTTTATTGTATAAATATAAACGTTCCATTTGACGCAATATTCTTCATACATGATTTCCCTAAATTGGAAATTTGACCCTTTATATTTAATATGAGGAATCATTGTAACGTTTTTACTTTTGTTACGATTATGTTTAAAGCTATATTATATATTGCCATGTTATTATTTTAAAAATCTGTTAATAAAATCATGTGGGTGAAAAAACTTATGTCCCTATATCCGTAGCGAGTTTATTAAAAATATTATGATGTTTGTTTATTTTATTTATTGTTTACAATTGCACTCGGTTTTAAAGTTAGTTTTTGGAATATCTTTTCAATAAATAGGTATATAAAATACCAAACAACGGCTGCAGAACCACCTAAGTACCAAATGGAGAAGACTATGTAAATAAATACGATATGAGAAAGAAGCTGTGCTGGATATTATAAACAGGTAAGTATACACGTATTCCTCTAAGTTTTAACGAATTTATATGATAATTAACTATTTAATATATAATATGAATCGATTATTCACACATTTTAAATCATCATCATCATCTACAGCCTGTAGGATCCCACTGCTGGGTACCTATAGGCTTCTCTCATATTATGCCTCCTATATATTATCTCCTCCTCATATAGTAGTATTATGTAATAAATATGGAAAATAAAGTATGGTACAATGTGTATAACTATAAATAATCCTTTGTTTCAGGAGCTGGAGTGGAGTACATAAATATTCAATGTGTACCTATATAATAAGACCGTCCAAGAAATATGGCTCATATATATAGTGCCATGTATATCAGCTATAGACTAAATAAGTAAGCTCAACAAATATATATAAAAAATAAAAAGAGATATATAAAATTATGACATACTTTAACATAAACACTTTTGCAGGTAACGCTATAGAAATCATGCATACAACAAATCATTTGGACAATACACACCCTTTTGAAATGAGTATGTAATATAAAAATATACAAAAAAGAATGAGACAAATTGTGTCAAGGAAGAAATATTTGCATCAGAAAACAGTGTTTTAAATCAAAGTTGAAGAATGTTATGAATTTTAATTAATATGTAATACATAAAATAAATTGTTTATTTCACCTATTTTCATTGTTAAATAAAAAATGTCATAATTATATTTCTATTGTACATTTTTAATAGTACATTTATTAATTTAGTTTTAAATTAATGTTAGAATAATTGTTATTATTTTGTGTTTATAAAGGAATATAGATATATATATAAGACAGATCTAAAGAAATGTAGATAATTAAAAAAATATAATATGTACTAATGCTGTTATTAAAATAAATATACTACAATAAAACATAACTCATTTTTATTTGTATTCATTCCATGGTAATTCAATAAAATGCACTGTACGGTTTAAAATATGTATTTTATTATATTATTCCTTGTTGCAACATTTTCATTGGTTATACTATGTGGAGCTGGTGGAAATGATTCAGAAAGATCAATCTCCAATATATGATCATTCTGGGAACATGCTATATTATGTAACACAGCACATGCCTCTATAATAGTAAGCTAATTTTCAAAAACTTATAGCCCAACTTGCAGACAAGAAGATCTTTGTTGTAAAACCAAAGACCCTCTCCACTGGGTTTCTTGTTTTAGTATGGTCTTGATTGTAAGCTTCTTCAGTCTCCCCTTTCCAGAAATGCACATAAAGGAGAATCATTGAAATTTTTACTATCATGCACCGCGCCTGGCCATCGGCCTATAATGTTTCTTATCCTCAAGTTAGGGTCGCAGACTGCTTGCACATTTATAGAAAAATGGCCTTTTCTGTTTCTAATGTTTCTGCTTGTGGTCCTCCTAAAAACAAGATAATAAAAATTAGAGCTCTAGCAAATATTCTTATTTCAAACTACAAATAATTTTATGTAAATTGAAAAAATATATTCATAAAATTGAATTCTTTATAGGAAACTACTATTGTAGTTGAACATTGTTCCAGTATATACTGAATAGCTACAATCAGTACGAAACATTGTATGATTAATTATATTATATTATATATTTAGCCCTACAACTATTTAGAGAGCTTGGTTATATGGGGTACAGTGGGCTGGGGAAGAGCCAATTACCTGCTAAATGTTTTGATTCCAACAAGCATATATATATAAATTATTGTGTAGAAATCATTTAGAGTGTGCCTTTATACTGTGCATAATATATTATTCTATTCTATGATTAATAATATAATATTATGTACAGTAAAAAGGGATACTCTAAATGATTACTACACAATATAAAATACGCTAGGCATTTTAGAAGCACATTTAGTTAAAATAGGATAAGAAAACATATATTTGTGTACATGTAAAAGCTTAATAGTTATGTATACATTATTATAAGTAGAAATTACCTGGAGATTTGATCCTTATATGTATGAAATTTATAACTTCAATCACTCCTGCGATCGCATAGACATCATTCGCAATATGGCATTGTTGTTGTTAGTTGGGAATTTCCATGCCACGATTTTGTAGTTTAACTAACTCTGCTGCAACTTTGTGTTGTACAGTCGGCTGTTCCACATGAAATACATCTCCAAAAATCTTCTGGTAACTGCCTGTCGTAGAATATCATAAAGCAAGTAACAGTTGGTCGCAAGTTTTTATCAATCGACTTCTATTTGTAGTGGGTTCTATTTTGTCTCCAGCAAGGAACACAGATGCAGAACAGTTTCTTTCTTCAGGCGGAACCTCACTTTGTTTGAATGTTTTCTTCTTTGTATTTGTCAAAAGCATTGATTTTTTTCTTGATTGACTCGCCTTGATGAATCTATATCGTCATCAGACAGCGATGAAACCGAAGCGAGAGTCATTTTAGTAAATTTTATGTAGAATTGAAAGTTAAGAGTGGTCGCAGGCGGCCTTAAGACGACGGCTGCTTAAAACTAGAAATTCTTAAAAATTTGACTGTTTGACAGCTGTCAAACTCTTAAGTTGCTTTCGAGAATACGAATCGGATGAATAATGCCCCATTAAATATTTAATTCTTAAGTGGTTTAATCGAAGTTATATTTAACTGGAATCAATTTAACAGGTCATTAGAGCTAGTTAATCGGAGTTAAAAGTTAATTGGCTTTCCAGTATTTGGCCCTTAGAGTAATAAAATATAAACATTAGTATGACAGTATTCTCAATTCTATTGCACGGTTTAATTGCAATCAATAGATCTATTTTATTATTTTAAAATTTGATATACCCGCGTCATTTAATATCAATATATTATGTTTAATATTTATATGTCTATGTGTTTTCATTAGAACAACTTGTCTTTGTTAATGCTAACTACCGCGCTAATCCGTTTTAAAAGCTATAAAGAAATATGGATTTTAAAGTTATAAAGGGTATAAATTCAATTTGTTATTTTGTCTTCTAACAGACGTTTTTATGAATAATAAAGTATTTATATGAATTACTCAAATTAGACGTCCACTAGAGTAACAACTTGGTAGCTAAACTGCCGTAACATTGAACTTGTCAAGGTGAACGCCAAATGTCAGGTGTGAAATCGATTTGCGAGCTGTAAGTCAAAATTATTTCAACGTATTTTATTTGTAAATGGTAAAACAATTTGGATAAAGATGTTGCGCTGGACTTGATAGTTTTTGTTTAATTTTATGTTCGTTTTTGGGTAGCTGTCTATTTTTGGAATTGTTGTTTCCTTCACAAGGCAGAGTCTTGTTAGAATTAGCCGGGGTGATAAGGGTCCTACCAAAATTTAAAGAACCGGTGCGAAGCTACAAGTGATTAAACTAATTATTGAGTAAATTAAAGTGCTAAATTATTACAAATCCCATTAAATGTATTTTTAAAAGTAAAGAAGTCTAGCTTTATCTGGGGTAAATATTTAACACCTCTACAGTATGCCCTCACCGAATTCCTTGTCAATAAGTTTAAAAGAAATCAGTTTCTCTTTAGGGGTTGAATTTAGAAATAAATAATAGGTTGTGTCCTTTTCCAGGTCTCTGGCTGTCTGGCTATTGATTTGTTAAGTACGATCCATACTAAGATCTATCTCTATAGAGACCTGGCGACCAATAGATTTAGTTTTGGATGTCATTGTAGATGTGATAATATATAAATACGAAAGGATTACAAAAGAAATAATGTAGCCTTACATTCACTATCAGGGCCATCATAATTTGTTTTGCGAATAAACTAGTGTGAACAGATTGACGCACAATCGATAACATAAGGATAAATATCAATAAAATATAATATTTGCTTGAAAGATTTTCATAAGTAACTTTTGACCACAATCGTCTGACCCTTTCGTAATGTTTGTACCGAGTTTGGCTTAACATTATACTCACATAGAATTTACTCACGAGTGTTTGCATTTCTCTGCGTTTTGTTTGAGTTACATATACTTATTATGGGTCGTGGTCATTGCTAGGAATTGCGTTTAGCGACAAACATCGACGTCAAATGTTAATATTTAACCAGAATTTGAAATCATTTTGAAGTCTACTTATTTGATATGAAGTATTTCCTTGTTTCTTGAGGTTTTGTATCCAAATGTTGTCAAGCCTACAACTGTATTTTGATTAGTCAAATAGTATTTTTTGTGCTCCATAAGATTTCGTAAGCATTATCAAAAAACGAACTCATACATTTGCTCTTTGGAATACCAAAAACATTAATACAGATAGATTTAAATATAGAAGATTGTATAGATAATAATAAATGGAATACATGCCATCATATGAATCGTAAATCGAATCGATCTGTTCCGTTTCAACGCTTTGGAAAGCGTCCTCTTCTGGCAGTTCTGGTTCCTCTTGCGTTTCCTCTTGTACTTCTTTCTCTTCTTCTTCTTCTAGATATTTTACATTTGATTCTCTGACATTTCTTTCTTCGGTCTGCATTTTGATCGGTAGAATGTCTGTTATCGAAGGAGGCCTGAAGTTGTTACTCCTTAATCCAAGTTTCTTCTGAATGAATGCCTCTAATATCTGCTTTGTGATCTTGTTCTGCCGCGCCAACTCTTGGGGATCTGCGAAGAAAGGTGAAATCAGATAAAAATGACTGCGTTTAACATTGCAACAGGGAAGAATAGATAAGAATTTACAGAGTGACGTCATTTTTATCTGGTTCCCCTTTCTTGGCTCGGAGAAAAAGGGTTTCCAGGTATTAATTCTAGCAATTTAAATATAAGTGATAATAAAGATACCATTATAAATTACAGGAATAGGAGGTATGAAGCGACCGTTTCTTTGTATCCAATTATCATAACAATAAAGATGCAACAATGCTTGTTTCATGTAAGTGTTAGAAAATTTGAAATCGTTATATTTTTACAATTCTCATTGACAAAACCATCCAATTGTCTACACAGTAAGAACAATGAGATCAATTCACGTAATAAATATACTATTGCACCAATTGTTATATCATTTGGTGAATGTACGGAAGCACGTAAGATTTTCAATCAAATGATTGCAATTGTACGGATACTTTAATTGTTTTGCACGCGAACGTACGTGCATGTGGCATTGTTCTCAATTCCGATTGTTTCGGAAGGGTCGAAGGTGGAGTTGAAGGCTTTAGAATTGAAATATGTGTTCTTTGGAACTTTAACTAGGTGGGGAATTAAAATAATCATGTCACATTATTAATATCATCATCCATCATATTTTATTTTTTGGCAGGCATAATTATTACCACCAAAGGGATATTTATTAATAATTTCATAGGTCGAATTATGTGAATAGAATTACAACTATCGTTAGGAGCAAGCTATTTTATTTGCAGTATGAGAACAATGACATAGCTACTACGTAATTTGTTTATTATGTTAATTTATAAATGAATCAGAAGCAAAAACTGAATATCTCAGACATATTTTTAGTGACCTTTGACCTTCATAGATAATCAATCATCACCACGTCAAAAGTCTTAGTATTGCATTGCTTTTAATATACTTGGTTATATTATTTTGTCGTATAGCAACTTTTGCAAGTCTTATACGCGCTAGTAAACGCTTTTGGACTCCATTCAACATAAAATCACGTTCGGTATATTCATTTAGTGGTGCGATAAAAAAAAAATTATTACCATTGCTATTAATTATCGTAGTTGGCAAGGGTATTGCTCTTTATGACTATAGGCATACACATTTTGTTGTCTGCCTCCGTAATGTAAGCAAAAAATATTAGCTTAGAAAAGTCGTTGACAAATGTTGTATTTGCGAATGTTGCATAATTAACACAATTATTACTTTTCTTATACTTTCGATTGCAAAAACTCGTTTTTTATCATATCAAGTTATAGACCAATGCGTAATATGTAAATTCCCAATGTTAATATATTTTTTACTCCATGACCTGGCATGACTTTTACGAGAAAAAAGCTACTATTTATAATTTTTAGAAGAGTATAATGGCTTTTAATGTATTTAAACCAGTTTAGAGGTTGTTCGTCGACCTACGCAGTAGGTAAGTAAAATTATATGCCCATCATAATAAAATAAACTCGTTCATGGATCATTTCATTACTAGTGTTTGGATTGTTAACGTCAAGACGACCCATAGGTATCTGGATATTTAGAGAGCTATTAAATTAAGTTATATATTTCTTAATAATTTTTTTACGTAAAATAGTCATCTTTTATTTTAATGTTTCAGAAAATGAATATTAATAAACGTTTATTTATAACATAGTAGATCTATCGAAATACTAATAAATGGCAAATTGGTCGGAAGAGGTATTGTAATATGGTTACGGTTTTGTATAAAAATGACGAAAAATAAGTGTTGTATAATAATGAAATAAGATGTTTGTAAACTTATGCAGTTCGATAACCACATAAAGAACCTGTTAATTATAAGCCAGCAACTTGAGGACTAAATGACACCAAAAAATCGAAATTAAAGTATTTTTACGGATACGAGCGGAGTCCGCCCCGTGACCACGAAAGCTGTAAAGTAATGGAAAAGTCGCGTCGATAAAAATCCGTATAAATTAGTTTTATATCAATGTTATCATTAGCGTTAATCTAAGAGACAATTATTTAAAAACATGATCGTTTTAATTGAAATAAGTGTTTACATTTGTCATACCATTTCACTTATGTAGGCACACATGTTTTTGTAACAACATTACCTTGTTTTAAATTTTCGACACTTATCTCTTTTATCGTATACATTAAACGACAATTTTACTCGTTTATTTCGATACAAATTACGTGTATAACTTATTTTGTAACTTTATGCATTTTACGAGTGTTGCAGATTTTAGCAAAAATATATTTCTCGTTGCGAAACGACTGGCGTTTCCGAAGACGACTTTAGTAAGGCTTCGCAATATGCAGTAAATTAAAGAATTAATGGTGTAAAAATGATCGCGTGTGATGCTTGAAACCGTTCACATGGTCACTATCAAATAATTTGTCCAAAACCTGTATGGGGCTTTCTTAAGAAATATCACTTCTGTTACCAGGAGCTTGTTTGGATTCCTTATCATAAACAGTCCTTTATTTACCGGCTTTGTCTGGTTCTTCGACTAAGCTGCTTATGTCAAAAATACATACTTCAATCTATCATGCATACCACGTTCCAAATTTATAGTAAGTAGGTGTATCTTGTATCATATGGAAATCTACGATAGACATGTCGTCCTAATCAATAGACCCGACACGGGAATCATTACACAGATGGCTGCCTACCTACCACGTAGACTGTTATTAATATTTGCCGACCTTTAAAAATGAGTTTAACTTCATGTAACCGATTAAAGATATAAATATTCATAGATTATACTTTAATGAACCACGTATGAGGAAGTATAATATTAAGTGTAATTTTGTTACTATTTTGTTTAGTGATTGATATTTTGATTCACAATGCTTCAGAGAGTTAACATCTTCTAAATGTTCTTGGGTTCCTTATTTATATTTGGCTATTCCAAACAAATCACAATTTTAATGAAAACAGGCAAATGTTTTAATTTTTTCCTAAAACTTATTTTTGAAAAACGTTTTACAGAATGTTACTATTGTTGAGTGCTTTCCTATGGTTGTTTGTTTTGTGATGACGTGATGTTAATTCCGCGTTGAACGTAACCACTCCTGCTTAGTGCTTCATGCTTCAAAAGCCATTTTAGGGTGGCTAGACGCGCCTTCATGCCACGCTTGGCAATTATCCAGTTTTCGATCGGATGCACTAAACAGGATTTATAGGGGCGGAAGCTGTGAAGAAGGATCAGGTCTGCGCGAAATTTTGATTGCTTATTTTGTAACGTTGCAATTTTCATGTAGCACGGAATATGCTTACCATACACCAACGTGTATTTATAAATTGTATTTTTTTTGTGTTGACCAAATATAGAAGTTACAATGGAATCATCACAATATTTATTAAAAAGAATTTATTTTTATTATGGGATCGGTCATATATTTTATGTTAAAACTGAAATATGGATAATGTACATCCGAAAATAGCAGTTGCGGAGTCTGCGCCTTATTTGTACTGGCGCCTTTGAAGGCAGCCTTTGACAAGTTCACTTAATTGATATAATATCTTCTTCATATCTTTATGTAATAGTTTCTATGGATACAAATCTTGAGTAGATTCATTTGTAAATAAACAATTCATGAGATGAATACGGAATACCTATATTATATTATCGTCGTTTATATAAATATTAACAAAAATAATTTGAGGATAAAACGAAATTGGATAATGGTAATAAATTACAATGTAAAATAACTATTTTTACGGAGCTTATAACACTAAATCATCAATTTATTGAAATAAAACAATTTTTTGCAGATTTTAGCGCGAGTTTGGTTTATTTGTTACATTTTTAACTTCCCTAGGTTTCGATTACTTGAAGCTTTCGTAGTCACGTGGCAGACTTACATTTCACCATCAGGTTCTCAGTATCAAATTAGCTTCACTGGTATAAAAATATGTATTACTCAATGAATAATTACGACTAAAACGATACAGGGCGCACGAAGTCTTAGAATTAATTTGATAATAACTAGCCAATCAGTACCTTTACCGTCGAGTGTATATAGGCAGTATTTATACCCTTTTGGGACAGATCTAGAAATGTCTGCAGAGATATTTGGAATAGTTCGTGACTGTCGATCGTAAACTCGGTTCTGAGTCGCACCCACTTCGTTACGTTAATAAGCCGCCGACACTCTCGCTGTAATTAAGCTTGTTTTACTTGCCAATGTATAAACCTTGCACAGTTTATCTGCAACATCTTGAATTCAAACAATTTTGGGCTTTATTCCAATGGTGTAGTATTTGGAATTGTGTATTAGTATTGGAAAATATATGTTAGTAGTAAAGTATGATGTTACGTTTTGATGAATTATGCTTTTAATAGTGAAGGTCAATGTTCTAAAAATAATGGGATATTTTTGCCTATCAGTGTTGCGTGGGTGTTTGAGTAGAGAAAACAGTGGCAGCTTATGATTAATGTCTTGGTGCGAAAATGCGTGCTATAATTTTGTTAAAATAATGTTCTACATTTTCTTCTTTAGCCACTTCTGTATCATTTATTTATTTGTATAATTTGTGAATATTTGTAAAATTATTTTAACTTGAAGTGGAGCTGTCAAAGCCTTGTCTACCATTAGTGAATTATTAATTGTAGTACCTATTGAACAGCCCATCTATACACAATTTGTATAAAGTGATTGTTGTAATAATAAATTAAAATAATGTTAAAATGCTTTGTGGATAAAGATTTATATAAAAAGATGTTGGCTGACGCGAGTGTATAATTGAAGTACAGTAACTGAGGCTAGAATAAAATATTTTATTAAAATTAGAATACAAATATTTTTCTACTCTGCAGTGTTATTAAAACAACCACAGCAGAGGTTACATTTCTCCAACAGTGACAAATAAAATAAATAAATATTTCAAACTGACTTCGACTGAAACATCTATCAATGCTTCCTAATTTTATCTATTAAGTAAATGTTATCTAAATATTTCAAACTGACTTCAACTGAAACATCTATCAATGCTTCCTAATTTTATATCTACTGAATACTATCTTATGTATCTCAAACAATATGTCGATGATATAATGAAACAGTTGATTGCCATTGAATGTAATCTTGCCATCGCTTTGTTGGTGTTAGTGGTGCTCAATACCAACCGGATATAGGCCAAGTGCACAATTAACTATACGGCACTAGTTGCCTATCAAATTCTAACATCATGGCCCGGTGAAAAAGTCAGACTACGTTTAGAGATCACCAACTTTATTTTATATATTTGGATGATATTATAATTAGTTATGGATTCTTTTTTTTATATATAAGTATACGTAAAGATAGCGTGATGGGACCATCACAATAAGTCTATGAGCAGAGAAAAGTGTTTTAAAATATAAAATTAAAGAAATTCCTAAAAGAAAAGTAATCGCAAGTAAAACTAATTATTTCTTATTGTTTACAGTCGATTTAAATTGAAATATTTTAAAAACGATATGGTAGTTGTTTTTCATCTGGTTGTATTTATAAAGATTTTTACACGTTACAATTCATTCATATAAGTTTCCCTTTAATTTATTCTTAACGATAACCACTCCAATATATTACTTTTGTGATAACACGGGTACAATTCCGGGTACTTTTAATCATTCTTTTGTTTTAATAAGTAAAGGTCTTACGCCCAAATACTGGAACGCAACTTAAATATAAATGGCGCTTAACTACGTTAATCCCGATTAAATGTACTGGCTAAGTGGGCCGTGCGCTGTTAAGAGCAACTTATTATTTGAATGGCGTTCCAGTATTCGGGCGTTAATCAATTACCGATGAAATTGATAAGCATGGTATTTCGCACCGAATAAACAAAAGCATATGATTTAAGTGTTGACATTTCGAGCAATGAAATTCATTTTTACGCCGTGATAATTGTGACAATTGTGCTAAAGTAAGTGGGCGATTATTTGTCCCATGTAAATGCGATGGAGAAATATATTGGCTCTCAATCCGAATATCGAAAGGTAACATCCACATATGGCAGGATTGATGGTCGAATAAATTAACAAAGAAGCTTGGGAAATGTCTCTTACATTTATTTTGACGCCTTATCTCGCAAGCCTGTACTTTAAGTTATTTCATGGAAATCACCCACCAATTCATACTTTTAATATTGAAAAAAATAATAATAAATAAAAGTTATTTAACTTGTACAGCCTAATTCATAGACAGTATTAAAATAATTGTAGCTGTTTTATCTTCTTCGCTTTAACTGGATTTAAAAGTCGTTGAAAGAGACAAATATTCGATGCTAATATTTTCAGGATCGCAAATTTAAAATTATAAGATATTTACAAATATAACTTAACAATTGTCTAATTTTTAAGTCAATTTCGTATTTTGGCAGCTGTATCTCAGAATACGAGAATTAGAATATAATTCTTGGGTGAATTAAAATCATCATCATCAACCGCAAGAATTAAAAAATAAGTTAATCCAATCAAACTGGGAAAATCAATCAAAATGTAAAACTATTAACGCAACCTTTAAAAGCGGTGCCACTCAATATGTTCGTGACAAGACGATGTTTAATCTATTAGGAACTATTGCATGCGTTCCTACATATAATATTGTTTGTTACTAATTCATGCTAATTGGTTTGTGAAATGATTAATGAATTTTTAATACCATACAATTTATTAATTTAAACGTCATTATTCCATTTTATGTAATTTGCCTCTAATTTAGGATACATTAATAATTTAGATGTTAAATTACCAAAAAGAGTCGATTGGATAAAATGAAGCAAATATAAAGTAACAATAGAAATGTAACAAAGCAAAACGTTGCTCGTAATACAAAAGGTAAAATTAAAAATACAGGCATTGTTTTTACAATACCACACATTTCGTTTGAGTAAACATCAGTCGATTGAACTCCGACCAAAAACAAGCATAAGCCGCATGAGAAGGAATACAATAAATATATAATAAGCTTTACCAATATACAACATGACTGATAAATGGCGATTCTATATGAGAGAGGTTAGGGAAACCATAACAAAGAATCAGATGAAGACGCCCATAAAAACGCGTATTTTTTATTGGCTTCAACAGTGTTAAAAGTCAGACATGCAATAAGTTAGTCAATGCTTGTTGTTAAAATAAATAATAAAATTAAAGTCCTTCCTTAATCTAAATTAACAAATAGAAATAGACTCAATCATAAGTGCTTAGACTAGGTAACAAAATTATTTTTGTTATAGAGGTCACTTGTGTGATTAAACCAACGCAATGACTACAAGGTTAATATTGACCTATAGAAGATGAGATAGTTATTACCGAATTGGTAAGACCGGTTATAGTGTAGGACGCCCACCGGCTAGGTGGAGTGACGATTTGCGAAAGGTCACTGGCAGATGCTGGATGCGACAAGCCGAAGACAGGGTAAAATGGCGCAACTTGGAGGAGGCCTATGTCCAGCAGTGGACAACACTTTAGGCTGATAATGATGAAGACCGGTTATCTATTTGCTACCTTGATTCGATGTTGCTTCCTACCCACTCGAAGTTTCACGTTTGCTTTATTCCCAAATTTATGTCTCACTTGAGATAGCACTACAATCTTCATTAGTGCTCCAAAAATTTATTTCAATTGTACTTATGTTTATTCCACTTTTGATATCAAATATAGCAATATATTATATTTATTAAAGTATTATGTTTCTCAGGCAAAATTAAAAATTAATGTTTTATGGGCAATTTTTTCAAATGTCAGATATATTTAGAGCAGTTTATTTTATTTTGAATAAATAATTGAAGTAATTTTTAAAATTTTAATGACGGCATATTTTCAGTATTGCTCATCTTAATCAAATTTATTTATGATATACGGGGCGGACTGCCCCGTGACCACGAAAGCTGTAAAGTTGTCGAAACGTCGGGAATTCAAAAAATGTAAAAATTAAACCAAATCCGCGATAAAATCCGTAAATAATAGTTTAATTTCAATGTGTAACATTCGCGTAAATCTAAGAAACCATTATGATAATACAACAACAACAATTATTATTAATGAGTCGATTTGTTTAAAGACGAGGCTTTCAAGAGTTGATTAGGTAACATCAATTTTTGACATTGTTAATATGACCATGACGAAGTGAAGTAGCTATATTATAGGAGGATAATGTAGCCATTAGCACATTTTATATGAAAATCCATTTTACACACAACTCTGTATCAATGTGTTAAATTTTCATTGTTAAAAGATGTATTGAATTGCGCAATGTATAATTTCGCACCTTGGAAGTTAATCACTGCATTTTTTTTCATTGCAAAGAATGGCGAGACAGGCTTGCCATTCGTCTGATGGTTAGCGATACGCTAGCTCATGGACAGTAGCAAAACCAAACAACGCCACGAATTACAAAGCATTGCATGGCATTCCACCGCGCTCACCATCCTGAGACATAGGATGTTAAGTCTCAATATGTCCAGTAGTTACTCTAGCCACAATGTTCTTCAAATCGGAACACAACAGTATATTTACACTGCTATTTAGCGGGAGAAATAGACATTGCGGTGATATCTACCCAGACAGCCTCTCACACATGGGAGACTTACCACCAGTAAAAGGGTTTCTTTACGATGTTTTCAAAGTATCAAGACGAAGAAATACTCTTTACAGTCGGTTGGAATCTATTATTTACAGACTGACCTCGATCCTTAGGTCGCATGCTCCTAAAGTATGCATGTAATATTTGGAACAAAGGGGAGTAATGAATATTTAAACAATATGAAACGGGTGAACGGTTCTCCTTGATTTCGTATTTTTTATACATACTGTATAAGGCTATCGTATGCGACAACCATAAGAAATGAAGGTTTGTAAGCAGGGGAGAATTTTTATGTCATTTTTTGTATCACATTGTGGGACGGAACGTACAAGGCGAAATGTGGGTGTCCTGGCACCTCTGCCTGGCCAGCCTGGTGGACTGTATGTCCCAACCCCGCTTAATCGTAGTCTCGATTATAGAGGAGGCTTGAGCCTTGCAATTAGACGTAGTACAGATTGCAAGAAGGCAAATAATAAGTACATTTTAGGTTGTGTATTCTTATTGAATTTAATATTATTTTGGAAATTTCCATTTGGTGAGAGTATATAAATAATAATAATTGAAAACCCCATAATACCTTTTTTATATTTCTCCAAAACAGAGCATTATGTTCGTAAATGTATTGACTGTTTAAAAACCAATTCATTATTACATAATAATGTCTTAAATAAATATGATCCGCCGATAAACTTATGAAACTTATTTTTCGAGATATCCCCTTAAGTACGTTCATCTTGGAGAAAGAAGAAAATCCATAATTCATATAATCTAATTAAAGATAATACCAGTACCAGAAAAAGAACAAAGATAAAAGATAGGTAGGTATAAGGTTCTTAATGGCGACGTAATTAATGCCTAAGTGGAAGCATTTCATTTCCAATCTCATTTCCAATGTTCGCTTTCAGCGCTGTAGTTTTAAACGAATAATTAGTATAAAATAATTTTAAAGCGCTGTAATAATTTCAGTTCCAATTAATGACCTTCTGAGATGTTTTTAGTTTCATAACAAGAATAATGTTATTACGAATCATTTTGGTGTGAATCAAAACAGTTGTAAATAAAGAACCGGTAGATACTATGGAAATATTTTGTAGAGCCAAGTGGATATTTATAACATTTCGTGGTAAAAATATTATGTGTTGTACGATCAGCTTGGTAATGAGAAACGAGTGCTGCCATCTCTTATTGATACATGAAGAAAATTCTAAACTGAACATGTTTAAAGCTGTGTAAGATATTATTTTTTTGCCATTTATGAACCAGAAATTAAAGAATTATTTCGATAGTTGCTTAATATAAATGGCTTTGTGAGGTATAAATATATTATTTCATAGCAGTGATATTTTCCTCAAACTATACAAGTATGTGCCAAACAGAGCTTCGTGCGTGCGCAGTGTCTTGAAAAGTCCATTGTTGCTTAAATTGGCACTAATTCCACCACACCTTGACCCAAATGGGGAGCCCAGTGCTAACTGTACCATACTAATTTGTGTCACCTTGTCGACATCTTTGTGGATTTTGCTAGTGGACTTCTTTTGCTGTAAATAGTACGGGAGGGTTACAAAAAGACCGCGAAAATTATTTCCCAATTTCTCGTTTTGTTTGCATATTTTATTTTCAAATATGATAATTAGATGGTCATAATTCAAGGTCTAATTGCACTGG
Organism: Hyles euphorbiae; assembly: GCA_023078785.2. Lineage (NCBI taxonomy): Eukaryota > Metazoa > Arthropoda > Insecta > Lepidoptera > Sphingidae > Hyles > Hyles euphorbiae. The sequence goes on along the minus strand of CM041039.1, from coordinate 5,266,987 downwards.
CAAATGTGTTTATGTAATGCTGTATTTTTTCATTCATATTTCCTTGAATACCAATGCGTTTGTGAGTTGCAAGATTTGCAGTCCAAAGGATACTTTTAATTTTTTTTATTTGGTATTTCTTGATTCACAGTTAATTTTAATTGACTGATATGAATATTGTATTTTATTTACATTAACAGCGTCGATTACTCTTTTTGCTTTATTAACAAAATCAAACACATTTTCATTCATATTCAGGTCCCCACGCAAAATTAAATTATGATAGAAAATCCCATAATATCACAAACTCATATATTTCCAACTAATTTATATAACAATGGCCCAGTGTAAATCATGTATAAAATAGTAGGCGCCCATTGTAAAACTTATTTACGTTACTTGTAATAAAATTAACATATTCCGCCAATGTATCATGTTTATTGTTTGCGCTCTAGTCGTGATTGACATTAATTATTACTTGTTTCACACCGTTATTATTAAACAAGTCGTTGACTGTAATTTTTTGTTGAAAATGTAGTAATTTATTAATAGTAACAAATGTTATGTTAATAATGATATCGTTTCCTTTATTTGCAAATTCTCACACCTTAACTAACATTATAAAGAGGAAAGATTTTATTGTTTGTTGCATTGAATAGGTTTTGAAGCTACTGAACCTATTAAATATATCTGAATATAATCGAATTTTACACAAAAAAATAATGCAATCTAGTTTCCATTATTAGTGGATCTTCCGAATAGGGGTGTATGTATAAGATTTAAATATAATTTCTAATGTGGTTTAAGACCACTCAATCCTTTTTTTCCGGCAACATTGTTTTTTGTTTTTTACAAATAAATAATTTTCTTTCTTTTCTTTCTTTTTTCAAGATTTATGGAAATTCCAAAACAAATTAAGCATTTTTAATTTTCAGCGCGAATGACAACTGACCTTGTCAATCAATAGTTAACACGGTAGATCTAATTGCAATCAATCAAATCTATTATCTTTACCGACGAATATGCACGTTTATTTGGTAATTAACATTCATTATACCCATTAGTAGAGCAATAACAATAACACTTTATTGTGAACATCGGATCATTATGCTCTAAAAGTACTAAATGATTGAAAAATCCGCGCCGATTGCGATCATTACATAATTAACCATCGTTTAAAGGCGATAGCGATCGCGTTACTCAATACTGTTTAATTAGGTGGTTGTTTCCAATCTTATTGGGATCGTCTTTTATACGTTTTATCTTCAGCGTCTTGATAAGCGCGTTTATTTGTTTGAAACAAATTGCTACTGAGTTTTTAGAATCAATGAATGAGATTGTCGATTTTGGCGTCCTCTGCTTTCAATTTTTAAATAAAACCTTTAAGATAATCTTGTTTAGATTATCTTAAAGTCTCATTTTTTGTATTTATTTCGTTCTTCTTCTTCATATATAAAAAATATAAGTTCCACCATATCGCTTGTGGAACGATAGGCAATATTTCGGATCTCACCCAATAATTCAGTAAAATTGAGATAACAAAATTCTATGCTGACAATAATCAACCATTAAAATTACTCATGCTTGCTCACCTACAATTGTACCATACTAGGCGAGTGCTTTAGTGCAGTCCACTCAACTCTCAGTGCTTTCATCTGGTTTTCGACCGTCGCGTCGCGTTGGCAAGTTTCGTCATTACTCGGGCTGGACAAAAGCCCTTCGTTATCTCCGATATGATGGATATATTTTCATTCACTGCATTCAGTTTTCAATTATTGTAACGTTTTTAACCCGCCAACCCGAAATAGGACAGCGTGGTGGAATACATGGCCTAACCATTGTCAATCGTACTCTCGATTGTGGAGGAGGCTCGTGCCCTGCAGTAGAAAGTACATTGTTTATATACGTTTTTTATTTTAATAAATCCTGTTATTTTTTCCTGCTTATAACATAAATATATTGTTTATGGTTTAAGTTATATTTTATTTATCCTTGTTGTTGTTTATACTTTATACATGTTTCCACAGATTTCTGTTTCGGAATTGAGTAGCAGTTGTTAAAATATTCCATAATATATTTAATTACGAAAACACACAATCAAGAACTTGATGTAAAAATAATTAAGTAAAACACATAAGGAACCTTATTTCACATGAATTATTCAAATTATCGACTGAATTTATTTAAATGTTATATTAATTTTATTGGGAATCTTCTTAGAATTTATTACTTTTAAATATCCTTCATTTATAATTAACTTTTTAATGTCGTAGGCGTATTCAAATAAATCAGATATAAATATCTCATAATCTTATTTAGAACGGTATGGATCATCAAAATGGCATTGAGCATTGACGTATGCGTGAGATACATAGAATTTTTGTAAAAATTGGTTATCGACGGCGCGATTTTATTACGACACGTTTTATCGTTATAATATGTAGATTAGAGTTAGCTATTTTTAAGATTTCTACAAACATAGTAGAGTCAGTGTGTTATATTTACCGAATTTGTGACTGAAAATAATATATTTTATTTATTCTAAATATCAAATTATTGATTAATACACCACTTATGCAGTGTTACCCACAAAATTCCGAGTATACCTAGCTGGTATATTCCAGTCCTTAATTCTAGATCATTTAGTATTTGTATAGATAAAATGAGAATTCATGACTTGCAAACACGAAAATTAATGAAAAAGAGCTCTCTTTCAACATGTTAAGTACTGCTTTTAGCATTACATGTCTTTAGAAGACCTTCCTTTTTGTTAAAATAATATCCACAAGATACTCCATTTCATTAACATCAGCAAAAAGACCCACAACTATATGGTATAGTGGTAGGTCTTTCTGAATTTACATTACAAAATCGTTTTTACATTCTTCTTTTTATCAGTGCCTCTTCAACTAGCGAAGGTTGGCACTTTGGCAGTCATCTCCGAATATTTCACTCCATCTTTTATATTGTATTATATACTAGCGGCCCGGCCCATCTTCCCCCGGGTACAAATAGAATTCTGTACAATAATATGTACGTATTATACACATAAACATTCCTCTTGAATCACTCTATCTATTAAAAAAACCGCATCAAAATCCGTCGTATAGTTTTAAAGATTTAAGCTTACAATGGGACATAAAGACAGAGAAAGCGACTTTGTTTTATACTATGTACTGAAGCCTAAAATATACCACTGCTGGGCAATGGCCTCTCCTAAGCTGTCTACATATCGCATCCATCATGCTCTCTAACAATATCTTATTCGTCCGAAAAAAAATACCGAAATATTAAAATCAAAACTGGTACGCCCACCACTATTATCGCCATATTATACAGTTACGTTTATATCTTCATTCTGATGTCTTATACCGTTGCGTAACTTGTTACAAATATGTGTTTTTATAATTTTTGCGTAGCATAGACTTGGCATTATGTTTTTTTTCCTACTGATTTATGAATGGAAACATCGAGATGTAGGTCAAATACGTCTTATCATAGGAACGGTAAGTAAGTAGGACGTTCACCTGACTTTATGAATAGGCATAGATAGTTATTTGTCTTGTTGTAACAGTTTTGGTCTGGCATTTTCCATGGTTATTGAGATTCTCAGAGACTTGCCATCCTTGTCTCTATTTTCCTTGCTTTTCCCATATTTTATCGGCTGTACGCATATAAGGAACCCTATACCTTTTGAGGAACAATGAATACAAAGCCGATTTCTTTATTTAACAAATCACAAAGTTGGAGAATTTTTTCGCTTGCCGTCTTTTTTAAGGTTACGGTTATATGAAGTTGCTGGATGCAGGCCGCTTCTAAAAAGTCGATGTAGAGATAATTGGAGGAAGCCTATGTTCATCAGTGGAATACATTTTTTAGGTCCTACCTTGAATTTTTGGGTATTTCAAGCATTATACGAACAACAATTTTCTTTTGTCCTAATGTTTGTATTAATTCTAACAGCGATTACAAAGATATAAATAAAATACGAAAATTAGTTGCATGTCAGAATCAAGCACGACCCAATTACAGTCGACAATGGATGGGTAACCATTGTCGACTGTAATTGGGTCCCTGTAATTGTTTTTGTGCATGTCTTCTTTATTATCTGACATTTATACGTAGAAGTATTCAATAAAGACTTTTTTCCTTAATGATGAGCTACGAGAAAGAAATAAATGCTAACTAGTCTTTTTATAGGAAACTGTCGCAATGATCCTCTGGTCCTTGCCACTCCTTGTATGCGCGACTAAAAACCTTGTTCACCTTTTTGTTATACCAATACTATTTACCGGTTATTTGATATAAATTCTATAAGTACGTCATGGTACAAATAAAATTTGTTTTATTTTACATTTTTTCCATCGATGATGTCAAACAAACAAAAAACGGTTCATAGACATCTGTTGATAAATGATTAGGGACGTTTAACATACCCTTAACATTTGATTAAGAATGAGAATTATAATTAGTAATAGTCAGAATCGGAATTTATTTGTATGTATGGCCCGTATTCTTATATTAAACTAAACTTACCGACGCTCTGACCTTCTCACTAAAAATGAAATGGAGATGGGCGGGACATATAGCCCGATACAACGATGACAGGTGGACCATTAGAATTATGAATTGGAAAGGCCCTACGGGTCGTAGGGGTAGAGGCCGCCCGTGCGCTAGATGGACAGACGAACTGGCAAAAGTGGCGGGAGAAAATTGGTTATCCTTGGCTAGACACAAAGAACGATGGAAGTCCTTGGAGGAGGCTTTTACCCGAAGGGGGTCCATATAAGCCGAGACAAAAATAAAACCTAAAATAATTAGTTATTCCAACTATTATGTATATTGCAATTGTAATTATTTATTAAGAATGTTACCTATCCCAATTGTTAATCAGCATGTAGATGTAATGTAAGTAGGCTTAAATGGAATTAAATAAAGCTTTATTATTATTATTATGGCCCGTATTCACAAACAATACTTTACTCAGTGTTGAAGTAACCCTATGCTAAGTAAGACATTTCTCATAGTGATCGTTCCGCTCAGCCTTTTTATTCATAAACAATACTTGAGTCACCCTTTTACTAAGGGAACGCACAGTGTCCAAAGCGGATCAGTGATTGGTCAATTACTGTTGCTAATGTCTCTCCGGTGTTTGACAATTGGTGTCCGCGCATGTGCCGCGAATTACTCGTGAGTGACGCCTTTGACAACTTCAAATATTTACGTTCCAAATATTTATTAAAATTTATTTCCCACATTTTTAAGCGGTATATTGTGGGTGTTAACGTAGGCCTCCCCCCTTCCCAATGATTTCCACAGTGACGTGTTGGAGGCAGCCTGCATCCAAATAGATGATTACTAACCTGAAAACTCCCGTATCTGTATCGGCCCATATACGTCCCACTGCAAAGCACGGCCTCCTCTACTATCGAGAGATCGATTGAGAGTGGTTAGGCCATATATTCCTCCACGCTGACCTAATGCAGGTTGGCGGACTTACATACCATATAAATGTTTATACATCGCTGTGGTATGCAGATTTCGTAACAATGTTTTCCTTCGCCGTTTTAGCGCGTGGTGATTGACTATCAAAGAATCAATACACACATGACTCCAAATAGTCAGTGGTGTGCATTGGGATTGGAACTCGGAACTACCGTGAAAATGTTGGTAGTCGCATCTAGTCCATTTACCAACAGACAACCCCTAGATGAATAAAATCTTAAGGCCACAAGTAATTGGTGAATAGGCGGTATTGAAAGGCCTCTTTCAGACTAATGGCAAAAGGGCATGAAGAACAATATCCCTAGTAAATCGATAGCGTCTTCTAAATTGTTTGTCATTGTAAAAATCAAAAGGATTTTGAAAATCTCGAACTTGCACTTATCGTCCTGCGTTCGGTGTCCTTACCGAACGCAGGACGATAAGTATCATCAATATAATTGTCGAACTTCTCCTTGCTGCTGTAATCCATTGTATTGAAAATGAAAAAAACCTAATACAAATCCTTAGTGCAAAAAAGAAAATACATAACATGAAATTGCAATTTACATTCACAGCTGTCACTTTTACTTTTTACAATCGACACTATGCGTTGCGTAAAATAGCTGTTGAGTTTCTTTACCTGAGGGTCTTCTTAAGTGAACGCATAGTGTCACTCATCACTCAAGTATTGTTTATGAATCAAAATTGACAATTCTGTGCGTTTGGCTACACTATGCGTCCTCATAGTATTGTTTGTGAATACGGGTGTACGTATCAGCCCATTTTACGTCTCACTGCAGGGCACGGGCCTACTCTACAATCGAGAATACGATTGAGAGTGGTTAGGCCATAGTATAGTCCACCACGCTGGCCTAGTGCGGGTTGGCGGACTTACATACCATAGAAATTCTTATGAATCGCCATGGCATGCAGGTTTCCTCACGATGTTTTCCTTCACCGTTTTAGTGCGTGGTGATTGACTATCAATACACACATGACTTCGAAAAGTCAGAGGTGTGCCCTGGGATTCGAACCCGCGACCACCGTGAACATGTTGGCAGTCCGTCTAGTCCGTTTACCAACAGGCCACCACGCACTTTTTCACGGAATTTATTTATTAACATAAAAATAAATATACTTTCAGGGTCACATTTGATGATCTGATTGATTAAAATTTGATGGTCGTTGATGCGTAACAGGTTTTAAAAGCGAACAAAGTAAGGGAAAGAGAAATAAATAAAGATCTCAAAAACGTGCCATAAGTAATATTTGTATGTCATTATAGAATTAGAGTTCGTTGATTTGGTTTACTCATATCTTCATAGTTGTCATTTCTTAATACTAAGTTAATCTAAGAAATCATTATAATGTGTTAAGTATTAACGGGAAGTGGAAAATCTTTCATTTTTTTTAAATTGGTCCTGTTATGATTTGCTCCATTATGATCGTTATTTATCGTGGCATCTAAATCATAATTGTACTAAGCTGTATCATGACCATCGCTTAAGATGGCGTAAGGATCATAACTTTTATCCCGTGCTGTTTTCCTGTTCTATTGATAATAAGGCTCATACGATATTATAACTAAGCTTATAACTAATGTTCAATGGATGTATCGAATGCATGCCTTTAGCCATGTACATTTCATTGTCACTATTCAATTAGCATCTATAATGCAGACGTAAAACAGTCATATAACCTTAACACCTCTGCAAGGCCGACATTGGTATTGATGAATGAAATGTTTTGCATGGGCACGGAGCACGAGTCACTTATGCGATTCTTATCAAATGCGTAATAACGTTTTGAGATCCCATTGATCAATGACATTTAAAGACTATTGGGGACAAGAGATGGTGTGGGTGATAATTTAAACCGGTTATAGGTTTCAAGGATTTTTTGATGTCAATAATGCGCATGATTTATTTTGTTGCATAGATCCAGCAAGAGCAAACAGGTCAATGCCGCCTTTAAACATCCATAACGCTAGGATCATGGTGGATATGTTGCCGGACCATCACATCGGGAGGGGAACGGTAAAGAAAAAGTAACAGAAGATGGAAGGGGTATTAGGCATTCGACAATATCTAGATATAGAACTTAAATCCTATAAGCTGGCTAGTACACTTGAGGTTAATAGTCATGATAATATTATTCAACATTTATTATAAGATTATTGAAAATCTAACACAGAAGGAGTTCAAGCCTATGAATATAAATGACCAAAAATGTTTCATAGTAAAATTCATCAATTCAGAATTTTATAATCCTTCAAAATTACACGGAAGGAATATTTTACGCTAGAAGGGTACGTAGCGGCTACAGGAATTTTCTGTATAAGTTTAAACTTAGTCAGACTGCGCAATAGGTTCATGAAACTAGTTCCGGTAGAGTTGAAGCTAAAGTATGTATAAAATATTTTCATGTTGCCACGCCGTATAATAAATGAACAGTTATGTAATATGCAGTTGGTTATGACTTATATGTATCTAGATCTTATCCTATGCTGTATTGCTTTTAAACGTCTTCGTGTGGGTGGAGTCTCGTCCCTTACATTAACACATTGCTCAAAGACTACCAAATAATTTGTAGTCATCATAATTATTATTTTATGCCAAGTTATTAAAAATAGGTTTCCGCCCAATATTATTTTAGCGACTTTTAGAAACTGCACTCAGTAACTTTTTATCAGATCTTAAATGTTAGTTATCTTGATATCAAACTATTATTTTAAATAATTGTGCATTTTTTTCAAACCTTTAAATATAACTGTATTCAAATATGAAACTGGCAATGCTTTTAGCTTTGAAAGCTGATTTATCAGTTATAAGCATATTATCAATTAATATATCCGTGTATAGTATTCATTATTCAAGTAGATACTCAAAACTAAAACATAAGAATGGAATCAGCCAGTCTCAACAATTTATAATACACAATACAATAGTTTCACAAACTGTGAAATAAAGTATAGCTGGAGCGGTGGTGAAAATCCAGTGAAAGGGTGGCGTGCCCTCAATCCGTTATCTCTGTCGGACTTTGGCACTCGTCCAGCTAGGACTGTACGTACACTACGTACGAGAACACGGTACTCCGTGTTCTCATACGTTATGCCTCTTTCAATGCTCTATGGATGTGGTAACCTTAGCCTCCTCAGCCAAGTTATAAGCGCTTCCAATCTATTATCTTTCTACAAATTAACGCCTTGACGTAAGCGATAACGTTTCGTTTGCGCTAGTCAAAATGCAACTTGGATAGCATTTATATGGGGGTTAGCGTTTGGCGTTAGCACCAGGCTAAATGGAATTCTCGTCTCGCCATTCATAGAAAAAAAACTTTGCTTGCTTAAGGACAAAACTGGCGCTAATCCGGCAGCCAAGACTGGCTAGTACTGGCGACGTCTCAATATAATTATTTGGAGACCTGTGTCTACCAGCGAACTTCTTATGATCGAAGGTTGCATTGTTCAAAGTGGAGTTCATAATATATTTAAAGACGAATTAACGTACCTGGCACAAGAATATCCAATCAAAGTCATACGAAACTATGAACTATTATAATTAATAAAACTGGATATGAGTATTCAAATGTTCAAATTCCTTAAAGGGCAGTTGGTATTTTCATTAATGCAAGTAATTTCGACACAGCATGATTGAGACTTGTATAACTATGCATATAAGGATGTCTTATTTAAATATTTGAATATTTTAATCTTTATACAGGGTATATCAAGACTGCTACCGAAAACGAAGCCGGGTGGTAGTTTAAGCTACTTCAGACACAATGCAACAGAAAAAGTTGCAAAAAAAAGCGTCAATATTTTTTTTGTTATTTTTTTTCCTATGGCCATATTTGGGTGGTAAATACATTTTTTTCTAAAATAATAGTGTATACCCTTTTATTTATAAATAATCTATGCTATAAAAGTGTTTAAATTATTATTTTAGCAAAAACTATGGATTTACCACCCAAAAATGACGATATTTAAAAAATCATAAAAAATAATTGTCGCGTTTTTATGCGAAATTTTTAGTTGCATTATGTTTGTAGTCACTAAAACTACCACCCGGCTTCGTTTTCGGTAGCAGTCTTGAGATACCCGGTATAATATTTTATACGTTTTGTGTGCAGTCGCAAGTTGGTATTAACTAGATTTTCAATGTTACATTGTAGTTTCTGTAATCATTTTGTTGATACCTCTTAATACTAGCTAAATAAACTTAAAATAGACCATCTAAAAATATGACAATCAGAGGAATATTAACATGACGCTGCGAAAGGTCATGGGATCATTCCGAACCTAGACAATTAATTTTATCCACGCTATCTATCTATATGTGTTTCAGCCTTAGATATTTGGAAGACCGAAAATTAATGGTACATTTTGAGATATACGCCAAATGACTAACCCACGACAGGTACTAAGTATGTAAATCTTAATTCTAATAAGTGTTTTTAACATGTATAGGTTATAGTTTTACCTATAAGCATATATGGAAACCGCTCCCAAATTCCGTAAATGTAGGTATGCAATTGGCAATGTCTTGATACAGACACGACACCGCAAAAAAAACTACCAGGGTATTTATTCGCAGTTATGACGCATATAAAGTTGATAAAAACCAAGTGTGGCGATCGGTCAATGATACTATAGCTATCACTTAATGTATTTTCGACGCTGACTTCGACTACTTAGGATCTAGTAAGTGTAAAAATAATATTAGTAAATACAAACAAATTTTACTTCCCTTGTATGTGAAGAATATTGAATATAAAACTATAATATTAGCCCTTATATGTCAAATTAGAGTTAGATTACAAGAATTTTAATGGTGAGTATAGGAATTCTACCAACTCAAAGTGAGCCAGCGCATTAAAGAGGATTCATGACCAATGCGATTATTGTAATTTTAAAAAAGTATTTTTTTCTCTCCTCACTCTCAATCGTATTGTCGACTGTAGAGGAGGCCTGTGCCCTGCAGTGGGACGTATATGGGCTGATACAGTATTCTCAATCGCACTCTCGATTGTAGAGGAGGCCCGTGCCCTGCAGTGGGACCTATATGGGCTGATACAGGTACAAATATTTTTGTGTCCAGTATTCAAAGGTATTTGAATCTATGGACCAAGCCTTTGAAACAATGTGAATATTATCAATGACCAAGCTATAAGGTCCTTATGCAAATAGATAAATGAATCAAAGTTATGACAAGGCATAACGACCTATGTGAATGAGATTCCTTTGGCGCTTGATCAAGTGTCGTAAATATTAATGCGTATTATTGTATTCATCCAATAATATAGGACTATAGCGAGATATCCAGATTTATTGAAGACAAAAATCATTCAATTTATGTCAATTCTCCGAATAATTTGATGATAAAACTTGCATTGACTAGAACGCCACGTACATGCAAGCCAAGGGTCGATCGCCCCTCTACAAGGTGGACGGACGACCTGGCTAAGGTTGCAGGAAGTCGCTGGATACAGACCGCTTCCAACAGGTCGATGTGGAGATATTGGGAAGCAGTCTATGTTCAGCAGTGGGCTTCCTGTGGCTGAAATTATGATTAAAAAAGATTGCATAGTTCGTTTTGCATTTAATTTGTTAACATAGTAAGTAAATCATTTAGTAGTTAGTATACTAGAACGTTGTCCTAGGTATTAAGGTATAATAAGATCCGGATTAATTTATATTTCGAACCCATATTAAGATCCGGTGTATACCATTAAACATCCAGGTTCAACCATCATCGGAATTTATACAATTCTTAACTCATCATCTTAAAAATCACACGTCACCATTAAAAATCATCTCGCAATCACACCTGGAATTTCATTTCCATAAAAAAGCGCTTTCAGCAGTCTTCTTTAAAAAGAGTGAATCGACACTCCATTAAAAAACGCACGCCCCGATTTCAAATACCAGTCGTTGCATATTCGCGTACAGAAATTGTCAATGGAGCACCGAGTCAATCAATTTACAAAGCGCTGCATGCAATAACTACTTGATTTTGTATAGTTCACTACTTTGGCATCAAAGTCGATATTCATCGCATTAATGTAAGGGTGGCGTTTTATCTATCTGTCTATTTATCATCTAATAATATAATTCATTATTTAGCGCTTTGTATATTTCTACTGCAGGATATGGACTCGTAAAATTAGAGTATATAAGTCTCCTACTTGGATTTAGTTCTTTATATTACACTGCCGATATTTTTATTTCCACCGATTGTTCTAAATCTTTACTTCCAAATATAATGGTAGATTGCATAGGCCGTAGCTATAGATATTTCAAATTACGTTGCCTTGTTTTGCTTAGCCGGTCGACTGTCATCCTTATTCGAATACTGGCAACCCGCCAACTTTGCTACGTGGCCAAACTTTTGACAGTTCGACGATTTATGCAATACATTTGCTCTAGCAGATAACTCGCTGATAAATCAATTTAAAACGTTTTTAATTATTCGTTCCATTTGACTAATGCAATATTCGTTTAGTCATTCACCAGTCAGAACTGTCTATCTGCCATATATTACTCCTTTAATTATGCAAGTAATTGAAACTTTAAAACTCAGTTCGTTCAATGTAGGCTGTATAGGCAAAATCAATAAAAAAGAAACAGTACCAAACTGACAATCTAGACGTCATTTTATTCATATATTTGTCAAAGAAGAAGACAATATTTCTGCAGAAATTATGGACAGACGTTCTACATCACCTAGTGATATATCAATCGATAGCCTTGACGATGAATTTAACAGAAAAAATATCACAAAGAAAAAATCAGAGGAAAACGTAGACACAATACTCGTTCCGTTTTATGAAAAAGACGTTTTAATAAAAATACCAAAAGACCGCAAAAGAAAACAAAGAACAGAGATTGGAAATGCTCAAGGTAACTTTAACAGACAAAAAAAAGAAACTCAACAAAAAAGTTATCTTGTGAATAAAGACAAACAAAAGGCTAAATGTGCCACGTACTTGGAAATATTTCGTAAACAGTTTACTAGTAAGTGTGTCGAGAAAACAACCGAAAAAGACGAAATACGATCATTGTCACCAGAATTTGGGGATACCGAAAGAGAAAGTATAGGTGAAGACAACAATCCAGTCACAGAATTTTATAATACTGAGTCTTACAATGAAATATACTATGCCAAGCTATTGAACAGTGAAATGGCTCAGAACTTGGATAACTCTTTCGAAGAAGAATATCGGTTTGCTGAGGATATCACAAGTAAGTCACCAGATGAATGCGAAGAAAATAATCTGAGGAGTATTTCTGAGGTTTCCCAACCGCGACGTCCCATGAGGCGGTACACAGACCAACCTATACAAAATGTAAAATTAGGTGGTTTGGGTCCTGATATGGAGAAAATAAAACCACGACTAGAACGAGCAAGAAGTCTTCAAAGATACTCGGAAAAGGTTAGGATGGAGAATCGTTTAAAAATTTATAAAAAGTCTATTCAAGTTGAAGCTGAAAAGAAAAATGAAAACGAGTTGTCAGCAAGACGACGAGATGCTTCCAAAGATCGCCAAGAAGAAATTAATGCCTCTTACTTAGTCAATAAAACGAAACAAGAAAAGAATGTAAAAGGATTAAAAAGTGTACTTCCGTATAAATCTAAATCAGCCGGCCTACAACGAAACACAGAAAAAGATCAAATAGCGAAACGTGCCCCAAAAAAAGGTAATAAAAACGACCGAGCTAGAAAGGAAACAAATATAGAAAAGTCTAATGAAAAAGTTGAATATGAAAGAGACATCAAAGTGAAAGTAAAATCAGCGGCTACTACAAAACCCCCAAAGACGGGAACAGAAAGTGGTGAGGAGATACCACCTGTTCAAATAAATTTTATGGTAAATGTGGGCAGAGTGAGACCATCGAGCACTCTCAAAACACTGGAGGAGAAACATCGAATGTATCAGGAGCAAGTAAAATCGTTCAATATAGGGAAGAATAACATGTGATTTGTGTATCATATTTTGATGTTATATTTTTTTTTGGCAACAAGCGTAACAATAAATTTACAGCTTATATTGTGTTGCGTATAAATCATTTATCTATAGTGCGATTACACAATATTTATTGATGCTCTCTTTGTATTTTCGTTTTGTATGATTCATCACACAAAACGAAAATACAACAACTACACCGACCTACACCGAAAATACACCGACTGTTATATTTACAAATTTAAAGAGTGCTAAAACGTAATTAGTGTTTACACACGGGTTAGATCATATCTCTAAATTGATAGCTTGAGCGACGTGCTAAGACAAGTGAAAGCAAGTATTTAATATGTGGTGTATTGCCAACCAAAACAATTTTAAATCTTGCCTGCATGCGTAATTACCTTAACAACGTTCCCGTCGAATGCAGTTTATTTTGCAATTTGGAGGAAGTTGTTCATTATACAAAAGTATTGTCATTAAGTTGTGAAAATAGAGGTTTAAACAATAAACGTTTACTTTCTAGAGATAAAGTAATTACATAGGTTGATGAATTACAAAACGCATTACAAAAATATTTAAATGTTTGTGAAAATCTTGTTCATTGCATAATTGATGAATAATAAATACCTTCTAAACTTTAATTAATATGCTATATATCTTTTTCAATCGGAATTCCAAGCTACAATAATTATTCATGTACTAATTGATTAGTATAAATTTAGTATTCTTCGTATCTAAGCCTCAACGGATTCCGGTTTGCTTTTGTACCAGAGAAAGTGGTCCGAAGGCGTTTCAAGGCGATAATGACAGTGACGCAGTTTCTCTTGTAGCCAAATTATATACACTTGCTAGTATAGAAATCACCGCTGTCAATGTTCATAGATTGAACCTAAGCCCAGGTTTTGAGGCGCAAATGCAGTCCAGGTATCGAATGGCATAAGGCGGCGGTCCCATGCCACTCGATACAATTATGCCGGCCTACTATGTACAAACAATTCCAAATAGTAACGTTGCGGCACAAAAAATAAATTTAGAAGTTAAAATCTCAACAGAGTATTTAGAAGCGTAAGTGAAATCCTCATATCACTATTTAACCATTTTTTGTACGAAACAGGACAAGCTGCTTCCAATAGGACATTTTAAAATTTTATAGAGACCGCCCATGCTTAGTAGTGGACTAATGTATGGTCCAATAATTAAAATAATCACCGACTGCATTGTGTTCTACAGTTGATATTTGCCTACTGATGCCCATCAGTGGTGTAAAACCTCTATTTTACATTACATGTACCATTTTTGAGTTGCATGCCTGTGTCTGTAATCTGTACTGGTTTGAACAATGTCGTCGACCCACCGCCGCGCCGCCGTCCTCGACCTCTTCGTCCTAGTCTCGGCCACCAGTCGGTCAAAGCTTTGCTCTCTTTCAACACTGTCTCAGTATTTATGTATATCTAATAGTTAGTAAATTATATAGAGGGAGAAATGCTTTGTTGTTTTGATTTGTCATTCGTACAAAATACTGTATTTTCATTGACATGAATAATTATGATAATTAAAATTGATTCAATTATAAAAAAGGCACTTATAGGTATATTGTCAGAGCTATCAAAAATGTAGGATAGTCAGACAACGCGTTGTTTATGAAAATTAATGACCAAAAGTATAGTATGTACAAAATAGTTTCCAAAGAAAATGTATGCCTTTAAACTCACTGCGATAGCAAAAAACTTAACGACATACACTCTTTTAAATAATAAAAGACTGAAGTCCAGCTTCACATAGCCAAAAATGTATACATTCACCATTAAATTACCATATTTTAACGCGTATGCCTAGTTGCACGTCTCGTGAGATTCTATCATATCGATTCGGAATTAGTTTAGTCGAGTATTCGAGCGAAGGTCGCGAGGTGTCAACCATGTCAAGCGCAGGTCGAATAGCTAACCCGTATCAACGGAGTTATAGGCACACCTCGGTACTAATGACCCCATAAACTGTGACGGGTTAGCCGACAGGTCAAAAGTCACGACGGCGACAGCGTTTAGCTAACACCATGGTACTATTGACCGGGTTGATGTATTTATTACAGATTTTCAAACTTTCCTGAGTGCATTTTAATGGGTTAGGTAATATTGTTATCGTGGTAAAGTTGACAGGTCGGAAATGTTTATAACTTTATAGCACATGCCGAGTAATAAATTTTCCGTTTGCTCCAGAATTGGTATTTTCACTACTTCAGAGTTTGTCAAATATGTTTGGGTGCACTGTCGATGTATCTGTTACGATATTGAAGAACATTTACCAGACGAAACAGTGGTAGAGCCACGCTATTGTCAGTCATGACAGTATAAATGGGTAGGCTCGTTCGGTGCGGTACCATAGGAAATCAACGTGAAGCGACCGCATAGTTGTCAATTGTCGTATACCTTCCTTCTTCCTACTCTTTCCAATTTGATGTGCCGGCAAAATATCCATGATCAAAGCGTGATAGAAGTTTGTGGGCGACAGTTATCACACAGTTTGCTCGTTAGTCGTCGTAAACAATAAATAAAAGAAATACTAATAATATTTAACACTTCCAAAACCATTTATGATAGTCGGTACGTTTTACGCAATATTTAGTCTGCATTCTGCATTCTTCAAACCAAAAACCAGCTTAAAGTAAGTAATCCCAAAGACTGAACATCAACAAACAATTGAGTAACTTTGTGACTCAATTCAACGGGACAATTCGCATCTCAAGGTTACGTACATTACCGAATGAAATGCCGATTTGTTCTGCAATCATTTTACAAGCCTCTTATCGAAATTTTAGCAAAAATGTGGGTCATACGAGTTGACCGGACACCTACAACTTTTACCGTCCTTGGTACCTTTTGAATATTCAAGTTAATTTGACATGTGTGAACATTTGTACAGCTCTTATTAGATTCATAATTAAATAGCCAGGTCAGGCACACAAACAGACTAATTAATATATGCTAGGTGTCGAAGATACTGAAAGCTCAAATGGTACAGGTAGTTAATGGTAAACTCAAAACTGTTATAATCGATCAAGTAGCGGCCGCTGCCTTCCGAAGAACAGTTTCGTTGAACCTGTATTGAAGAAGAATATATCGTAGTCATAACTAATGGTTCGTCTTTGAGCTAAGGATACGCCATTGAACATAATTCATTCACCGCATACGAATTTTAGAGAAAAAAACTAGAAACTGTATATCCTGAAAATGACGTGACTTATACACAATTTTGAACGAAATACATCTGTATAGTTAGAATTCTATTTAGGTGGGTTCACTACAGTAACATAAATAATTGTATTAATTAGCTGTTTCTATTAAGATCAATGTCAGACAACGTACCTAGTTAATATAAAATTATTTTATTTATGTGCCTAGAATTGTTCGTGTAGAAAAAAATGTAACACGAATATGACACTAGTAATATTTGTGCTGCCTTGAAACAATAATTCAAATTGATTTATTGGTAGCTGTGTCGTGCTTTTATTCATGTAGATAATTTTTTCGTCTATAATAATGAACATTAGAACGAAACCATACAATGTAGCACAGTGCACACATTAGGAATTAAGTTAGTCCCTAAAAATCCTAATTTTTCACCAAAATAATTTCAAATAGTTACCTGTATAAACCTAATTTTAATCAGCCTTGTATGATGTACTTATACCACATATTATTAACATAGTCATATTATTAAGATATTACTAATGAATTTTAGATTCATGTAGCAGTCATCGTATACACTATTGGTATCATACTAAGTATTTTATCCGAAAGTTCACTTTTTACTAACTTCAAAAAAGGAGGATGTTCTCAATTTGCCAAAATCTCTTTTTATATTTTTTCACTGATAACTCGAAATCGCTTGAATCCAATGGATATTTTTGAATTATTTGCACAATCTAATAAAAAGGTGGTACATATGAGTGCAGTCCAAGAGCTTATTTTAAATTTTCACTAAACTTAGTAAAGAGGACATATGGTGTATTATCTAATCTGGATTCGTATCACAATACAATTATCAAATAGCTCCATTGTTAGTTGTTACAATGTCGCAAAGTGTGAAGAAGTTTAAGCGTATCTGATGACTGAGTTCTGTAATAAACTCCATTGTTGCTAAATGTTACCTATGTTTGAGTGTTTAGGCAGAGACGTATCTAGACAAAAAAGTGAATAAAAAGAAAATATGTAAGTAAATGTAATGGATAATATCGAATGCAATAATAGTATAGGATCCCGCCATACATCGACCTTCACCGAGATGTTTATTTGATGAAACCTATTTTATATGCAATTTAATATGTCAATAAATATATTGTATATGGGTTGCCTTGCAAATTTCAGTCCAGAATACGATTAATTAATTATTAAAAAAAAAAATATTTTTTACACATTTCACCTGTTTGATTATTAAACAAATTCTATACCAATCGAAAGTATGAAACCCATAGAATATGTAAACGTTAGGTTGCCTATTTTTTTCCGGTCACAACCCTCAGGTTGCCAGGTAAAACAGAACACAGCATATACGAGTCTATCGCTGTCCTTTTCATTCTCAAGAATAAATAGCATGCGCACCCTCTTTCTTTATGAGCGGACTTCGAACAGCTGCTATGCTGTGTCACTCGGAGCAATATTTCACTTTTCTAAATTCGACAACCGCAATTCGGGACTGATTTTTCGCAGGCAACCCTATACCACCGTGTTCATAATAAAATGATCTTTATTTTCATTTAATTTCCATTCAATAATCAGACCGGCGCAAAATGCTAGTAGCGATTTACCTGTTTATACCTGGCAACCTGAGGGTTGTGACCGGAAAAAAATAGGCAACCTAACGTTTACATATTCTATGGGTTTCATACTTTCGATTGGTATAGAATTTGTTTAATAATCAAACAGGTGAAATGTGTAAAAAAATTTTTTTTATTTTAATAATTAATTAATCGTATTCTGGACTGAAATTTGCAAGGCAACCCATATACAATATATTTATTGACATATTAAATTGCATATAAAATAGGTTTCATCAAATAAACATCTCGGTGAAGGTCGATGTATGGCGGGATCTTAGACTATAAGTAAATGCAAAAATGAACGCGCAATTCCCTTTAATACTATGATAACTCAGTGATTTTTTTATTCTGGCAAGGCATAGTAAACACACTGCACTGATGGTAAGCGCAAATGTCGTCTAAAAATCGCAGAGTATCGATATTACTCCTTATTCTGTGGTATCGATTGGCATCAAACGGCAGTTCCATACTAGTCCATACATTTATGCCGGCCGGCTAAGATGTCTATTCACACTACGACACTCAGTGATCCTTTTTTCTATGAGAAAATTCAAAGCAAGTAGTTTAAATCATCCTCAATCACAGAAAGTCATAATCAACTGCAATATTTTGTAAAATTGCATCCAGCTTTATTTATGTAAATGATCCAACTTTTATCAACTACTCTTATGAAATCGTTTGCCCATTTTGTTCAACGGTGTATTTGGCTTTACACGATGTCTCCTTAAAACATTTGGACCACATAAATAAACATCTGATATTTTGAAACCGGCCCTGTGTATGGTGCATATAGTATGTATATGGTGTGTATAGTTTATGCAATGTAATGTATATGTACATACGGTATTTGAGAGACTATTGTCGAAGGAAAGTAGACCGTGTACATAATAAGAAATTATGCTAATCGTTTTATTACACCATTTGATAATGTTCTGCCTTTGCAATATGAACTTGTTTTCATGACTTGAAAATGATACGAAAATTACCCAATACCTTAACTAGCATAAATAAGACCTATCATATAATAAGAGCTCTTTTTAATAATGTTCCTATAAATAAATGCATAATGCTGAGTTTTTTAAATCTAATTTGCAATGAAGATGCAAAGTGCGGCTTTAAAAGGGCGCGACTGAGCCGACATCTATGGTTCTAGCTTTGCAGGAAGTAATGTAAACAGAAAAGAAAGTTCTTGATCCCAACATAAAGATGGCGTTAAATGCATAGATATTATAGTTTTGTAACTTGTATGACAAAATATTTAATTTAATTAGCATAATGGCCGTAAGTATTTATAGCCGATGACCTCGAATTCCTGGGTTCAAATCTTATTTTGGTTTTTCGGTGAGTAAAATTCTACGATTTGCATGTTCGACATTTTGAGAAATATGCTTGGGTTTCTGTGGATATCTCTATTTCTGCCTACTCATTCAAAGGCATATGTGTGAACACAGCGCTTTATGTAAATGTAACAAATTATTGATAGCAATTTAATTTACGAAGATAGTAAATTAATTTGATTGTCTCTAAATGATTAGATCAAAAAATAAAAAAATGTTAAACATCTAATTATTGTAAAGATGACATAAACAGTAAATTGACCTCAAAGGCTAGATTGGTATATTTTATGTTGAACGATATAGGAAGTAATTTATTAAGCAAGTTGGTGTCGTAAATTTGTTAAAATACTCATAGTTTCTGGCTTATTGGATTGTCTTGTATAAAACAAGAATTCGCACATATGACTAATTTTAATTACCAAAATGTACAAATAAAGAACACCGTGATTGATATCTTATTTTTATACTTAGTTAAGAATATTTTCGGACCTATATTATGTAAAAGTGAATCTTTTAATACGTGCAATATATTTTAGGTATGCAATATGTCCAAATAGGCAAATCGGACCGATTTCTCTCTAGAACAAACCTTTTAAGTTATCTTGATACACTAGACCGTTTATCATCTTCGAGTTTCCTAATGCTTATAGGTAATTGAAAGCGAAATATTAAAAAACACAATAATATTTCGATATCGATATTATGTATTAGGCGATTTCCAAAAATATTCGCCATTGATTGAATTTTTGGGTCGAGGTCTTTTTTAAGATCTATAAACTACGTCTATTCATCTTCAAATATATGCATTAATTTACCATAATATACATAAAAAACTATGTTTATTAAATAGGCCGAGTCTTGTTCATTCAAAATCAATTGACATTTCGATTGATTCGAGTTCATTTTTAGATTTTTTAATTAATATTTATAAGATATCCAATACGGGATCATATCGTATGGCCAACGATATATTATTTTTAATTGCTTAGAGTATACAAATATTTAAATGCCAATTTTCTATCTCCGTAGCAAAATAATTATTGTAAATGATGATGACGCGCGCCTCTTGCAAAATATATGAAAATCATGATAATATATTTTAGGAAGCGGGCGTCTTAATGAAATATGGTTTGAATATTGACAGATATTATTCAGATTAATATCTATAACTTCTATATTTTAGTAGTATTGTTTAAATATCAATGAGGGGCGACAGGAACTGGGAACTCAGTCGCGTCTGTTTGATGAGTAAAATTCCCAGAGGAATGAAAATGATTACCGCCTCTTTTCTTGTCTTTCATCGCTCGTTTCCAAAAACCATTCGTTCTAATTACTATTTCCAAATATTGCAGTTATAAGCAGCGAGTATCACTTACTGAAACTACAAGTGAGTTGCTTGTTCTTTAAATGTGCTGCGTCACCAAATATATTGCCTTAGGAGGTAACACTTCTATGCCTGTACTGAATTGAGTTATTAACTTTAAAGTATATTAAAACAAATCTATTTTGGTTCAGAGAGCTTACGTAAAACTAATGAAGATTTGTAGAATAAAATAAATAACAAATAAACAACACCCAATAGTCACATACATAGAAAGAAGGAGAAGGAATAAGGGTAAAGTCCTAAAATTATTTAAAATTACAAATTAAAGTGACTGGAGTCTTGTTTTATATGAACTCTTAACTCAAATGCGGGATTAAATCAACCTTGTATGATATCTTCGCATAAAAATCTCACCATCATCGCACAAATATGATACGTACGGCCTATTAACCAATCCACCTAACCTTATTAATAATTTAATAGCCAATAAAAAATTAAAAACTAGTTAATTTTATGCAATCAACATAAGAATTTATGGCAATTAATCACTTTAAGACGAGTCATTTATTGGAAAATTCTTAACAAAAAGTAACCTGTTTGTGTGACATTCGAAGATTAGTTATTTTAAAACCAGTGATTAATTTTTATCTTATTTTTTCAATAAAATAATACTAAAACCACCCATTACATTATTATTTTAAAAAAAGCTATATTACACTCTGATTTTTCAATTATTATTTTTATGTACACCTATTATGTTTAAGTTTAATCTATGAGAAAACTCGCATTTCCATACTAGGTGAAAAAAATCACATTAAATTAAGTTGATTTTCATCATCACCATCGTCATCAGCGTTTTATTGTCCACTGCGGGGCACAGGCCTCCTCTAAATTGCGCCATTTCACCCTGTCTTCGGTTTGTCGCATCCAGCTTCTACCAACAATATTTTTCAAATCGTCACTCCACCTCGCTGGAGGGCGTTCTATACGCTTGCTAAGACTCGGTCTCTACTCAAGAACACGTTTACCCGTTTAGTTGGTTTTAAATATTATTGTTATATAGAAATAGTGATTTGTTTGCAACCATATAGGTATTAGCTGCAGAAAAAAATATATTCTTAAAAGACTTATATTGTGTTCAAATTCACGTAATAAAGAAAGTAAATGAATATATTGTAACCTATTTGAACTAGTTGCGTATGAAGCTTCATTTCAATAGATTTTTGGTATATTTTTCCACGGAAAACTAATGATAGTTCTAAAACAAAAAAATATTTAAGGATGTTGAAGCCATCTATTCAATATTTAAACAAGAATCATGTGATTTATTTGTGTTTGACGCAAAAAAAAACAATTTAGAAGTAAATAATTACGACTACATTAATCAATTTTCCATTTTAAGCTGGTATTTCCTATTAAATAATCATTCGTTATTGATACAAAAACATTATTTACAAAAACTATATCTGCGGTTTATTTCGTTATAACGCTAAAACTACTTCAATGAATAGTGAAGTATCATCATGATTTCATGGTTATTTTGTTTATATTGAACTTAAAAAATAGGAAATTCCTAGTAAGCCTTACCCGGAATATAAAATAAACCGCAAAATACGGATATTTACACAAAAAAATTGTAAGATGTCATCTACCATTTTTTTTAACGAAAACGGATGCCAAGCTAAGTAATTTAAATTACTCATCTGATAGTTATTCGGCCGCCCTTGAAAATCAATACTATATAGAATCGTATTTAGGTCGTTGGCTATAGAAGATAGAAGGAGAAGAGAGGAAAGGAAATATAACAGTAAGAACTCTACTTTTTACCAATTCAAACGTAGCATTCCAATATCGGGCCAAACATAACAGTTAGGAACTTTACTTTTTACATACTGAAACATAGCACATCGTGCTATGAACACATTGGTTTGAGGCTCCCCAATAATTTTCTGCTACCAATCCAAAAAAGGTAGATAATTCATAATAATATAATATACGTCTGTTGTGTTCATATATTCAACGTTTTAGAATTTAGATGATAGAGCTTCTAGTTCTGTTAATTTTCCAAGCTATAATTTACGGATTTCTTACCACATCAAAAATCTTTTAAGGTCTATATATCTCACAGAGTTTTAGAGTGCAATTTTGACAAGGAATGCATTAAAATACATCTAAACTTCACACAATTCGGTTTACGATGTTCTCGTGCCGATTGAGTTGTAAACTCGTTACGTTTAGACACGGATCGAGTGCATATTTTAGTATTTACCTCTGACTTCAATAGTAAGATAAAGTTTATGAGGCTATATAGTAAATTAGCCGGTTTTATATGTTCATTATCTTTTGTTAAAATTAGAAACCAATTAATTTTTATATGGAAATATATGGCTGAAGACTATTTTATCAATTTAGACAATAATTTATTTGATTGTATTGCTGTCTATTAATTATACAATTTATTATTTTTTATTAATAATACATTTGGAAACCATTGCGTTCTTTCGCTCTTCTACTTTTGCTCTGAATGGTAGAGTCTTCAAAAATATCATAGTGTGTAATTTAATAACATATTTTTCATAAAATATTCATATGCATTATTACCATCATTTTGCAATTCGCAAACATATTTTTTTCTGCGTGAGTATCTACGATCACAAAACAGGAAGGAATGTTTCCTTGTAATGCGTGAGAAATCAGCACAACAGAATGTTCCGAATATCCATACAAAATCTATAGAATTGTCTAAAGCCTAGCAGTGCTCCAGTTAGGGCCGTTGTGTAACTGTTACAAGTCCGATCTCTTCCTTGTACGGCCAAGTGGGCCCTGTCACTTGGGCATTGCCAACTGAAAATTAATTCACTGGTTGAGCTTTATCCATAGTTATATCATAAGAATTTATTTTTTACTGTTAGTTAGCATGGTAGAATGAAATACTTCAGTGAGTTCTATTTGTTTTTGTTTTCAACTATTCTTATTAATGTTATTTAGAAAATAAGGCAATTTTATCGTTATAAAGTTACTTTTGATTTTTAAATTTCAATGCTACCACAAAACATAAAGTGCCAATGTAACGCTCCGCAGCAAATTCAGCTTAAAATAATTGCGCTATTTTTACTAATAGGTACGAATATTTTTTTGCTATCTAGCTTCTTCTTCTCTTCAGCCACAGACAATCATGTGCTGAACATTTTACGTTTACTGAGTTAAAACAAAAAGACTAATTTTATATTAACTATGGTTCATAATCCCGTCAATTATTTGAGTGGGAATTATAATGTATATCTTCCTATGTTTTAACCTATCAATAAGCTCTATTTCATTGCATAAATGACCAATACATTTATTTCATTTTCACCTGTTATACCAAACTGTCAGAACTTTACTAATCTACATTTAAATGGGTCCTGCTAATATGTTTAACATGCGTGTACCAACTCTTGAGACATATGACCACACCTTATGTAGTGTCTAGTACTGATCGTAAATAATGTGCGGACAAAATACTACCCAACCTAGTTTGATACTACGGAAGTTTCCAATTAGCATGTTGTGAAAACTAGGAAAAGTAATGTCACATTGTATAATAAAAAATATGTAAGGAAATCGCAAAATACTTGACGTTAAAAACTTGTGCCATGAAAATAAAAAGCAGCATTATAAATGTATTTTGTTTTTAATCAAGTACAATTTACAATTTCATAAATATTATCTACGACTAAGATAAATAATGTTTATAAGTTTATGTACTGTAGCTAATTCATCATTCATTCACTGGACTTTTATAAAACATGCATTAATATTAAATTATATCAAAAACAACATAATTCCCTTCCCTTTAACTCTGAACAAAGATATAAAGACATCGATAAACAAAACCGTGCAATACCTTATACGTTCCGAAATTACGTTTAAATCACCCAGACACATAAAACATTTTAAATCGTAAAATAAAATGTGAAAATTTGCATTTTTCTCGTGTATTGTACTTTTAATGCATTTCGGAAGGATATGAAAACCTTCATTGTAAAAATATTTCGATCATATCGTGCGTCACGAATGACTTCCGTATAAAGCCAAGTTTACCGATTAAGGCTGCACTAGCAAACATAAAAATGATATCGATATGTGATCCGTGAAATCGGAATGCGTTTTTCACGCAATCTCTCGCTATACAGCAAAATCCAACCTTAAATGAATCTATATAAAGTGTAAATTCCATTGGCTGTGTAGTAGAATTTTACAAAGACCGTTCTCATTCTACGCTCTCGATCGCGTAACATATCTGTCGAATATATCGTTCCACAAAGCTCCGTATTAATGGTGTGTCTGGCTTGTGCCGGCGTTTAATCGGGTTATTAACCGTAAAATCTTTTAGTGTGAAACTAAATGAACTACGGGTATAAGTTACACTAATTACATATCGCTGTTAACATGAACCTTTCTTAGGTAATTATTATTAAATACTAAGTCAGATTGCGCATCTTCAAATATCTAGAAGTCTAGATTTGTTAGTAGCTACTTGCTGTCATGATTACCAGGAAAAAACATTTTTTCTAAAGACTATGACTTGAAAGAAACCCATTTTGTTTGATGGAGATGCCATTATATTTAGTCATAGATTTCGAAATTAATATTTATTTGTCAGAGTGGCAAGTATACTACTAAGTTTTATTAAGATGTTTGTTTAAATGTAATATTCCCATACAAGATCTGCAATCAGAATTATCGGCATGTAATATCTTATAAGAAAAGCATTAACCATTCATACCATCTGCTAAATATAGCATACATTAAATCTTGTTCCACTAAATTAAATATTTAAAATACCACCACTTTACTAACTTTACTGTTAGTAACTATAGTTTTTTTGATTAATTATATATGACTTATATTTTGTCTAATCAAAAGTAACCTTTGAAAGAAAATTAAATGGTAAAGAATTAATAAAATAATAAATCGCGTCACTGAAATAAC
Source organism: Hyles euphorbiae (assembly GCA_023078785.2). Lineage (NCBI taxonomy): Eukaryota > Metazoa > Arthropoda > Insecta > Lepidoptera > Sphingidae > Hyles > Hyles euphorbiae. Next base: position 5,241,108 of record CM041039.1, on the reverse strand, counting down.
CGCCATTAAACTTGCAATAGCAGTATAATTTGCTATAGTATATTAACTGTGTAAAATTTTATTTTATCGTATTTCCAGGTCATAAAAAAATAATTGCTGAGAATGATTTGGAGTCAAAACAACAATTAAATATCTATCTCATTAGAAAAATTGAGACACCTTGCAAGTTTATGTTTTGTAAGGATTATCTGAAAAATGTGTGAAAATCATTACTTATTGATTAATTATATAAAAGACGTGTGCGTGGTGGCCTGTTGGTAAACGGACTAGGCGCGACTGCCAATATGTTCACGGTGGTCGCGGGTTCGAATCCCAGGGCACACCTCTGACTTTTCGGAGTCATGTGTGTATTGATAGTCAATCAACACGCACTAAAACGGTGAAGGAAAACATCGTGAGGAAACCTGCATACCATAGCGATTTATAAAAATTTCTATGGTATGTAAGTCTGCCAACCCGCACTAGGCCAGCGTGGTGGACTATATGGCCTAACCACTCTCAATCGTACTGTCGATTGTAGAGGAGGCCCGTGCCCTGCAGTGGGACGTATATGGGCTGATACAGATATAAAAGACGAGTTTGATAAAAACATAATATGACTTATATTTTTTCTTGAAAATGTCATTCCCGTGCTTATAGGTGTACAATTATTTATTACCTTTGTGTCATATGTAAGAATTTTCTAGTTACTCGGAGTCTATTGCATGGCGTCCGCTCTGTCGCAATAACTTGGCCATCTGGTCCACGTTTCTTGCGCTTGGAAAAAAAAAACCTTATACGATAATATGGTTTAAGTACGTATTTTTTTTAAATCTCCGATCGTATTTTCGTATGCAGAAATGCTTATTCGTCGCTTTTTTATAGTCAGAGTAAGTAGGTAAATAAGCTATTAAGATTTCATATCCGATGATTTCTATGACAGGGGAAGTAGGTATATAAAATGGATATCATTTTTATATAACATAGATAACGCTGAACGAATATTAAAAATTGAAAATTAACCTAGTAACTCAAAGATTTTCAACCCATGAATTGAATCCAGAGATTCGCGTATATATAATATTTGTATTTCACATATAAATAAATCAGACGATTTATATCGTAGGAAATATGTCGATGGTCGATAAGAATAAGCCCTACATATTATATTTTAATGTAAAACAGCTTTTATTGTCTCATCACTTTCTTTTGCATAATACTGTGAATTTCATAATACATATTATGTTTGTTAACTAGTAATTATTAAACCAATCAATTTCCTTAACGCTTGTTGCTGCCCAACCAGTCATTTACCATTGTTCTTCCAAACATACAACGTTTCGAATAATGCACAAAAGTACAACAAAAATTCGGTTAAGGGTTTGGCTTTCGTCCAAAAAATATTTAGAGCCGAAATTTTGCGAAACCCGTGCATTGCAACTTGTGATAATGTCTCGTAACGATTTGTGTAAAGCTAACCACAATTCGTGCCATTTGTCAAATAAAGTCGTATATTTTTTTAAGGAAAATGCTGAAGTGTCATTCACACATACATACAAAATGTCACGCAGATTACGCTTAAGCACATAGATATTGAAATAGTAACAGCAGTGTTTGTGAATATGCAAAATAATTTCATAATGCAATGATTAGTATAGTTAGCAATAGATTAATTTTTATTTTACACATTTTGTTTATATATTGCAATCCAGAGGTAGGTTGCAACCTTAACCATGGAGACTCTTTTGCCTTAAAAAATTATTGCAATAATGGCAAGCGGAGCAGCCGTTCGCCTGATGGTAAGCAATACGACCAAACAACACTTTGAATTACAAAGCAATGCTTGGCATTCCACTGCACTCGCCATTCTGAGACATATGATATTGAGTCAAGTAGTTACTCTGGCTACAATGTCCTTCAATCTGAAACACAACAGTGCATTTACACTATTTTTTGGCGGGAAAAATAGACATTGCGGTGGTCTTCACTCATATGAGACCTACTACCAGTATAACTACTGTAACTGTAACCAGACTGGTTTGAACTGGTTTGAAGAATATTATTTTTTCTTTAATTTCAATGTGAGTTCTATCTAAATAAGTACCGATTATTAGGTACATAAATACACGAAATGGAACTAATCAATATTATAAAATAAAGAAAAAACTGACAGGCAATTTAATATTATATTTTCCTCAAAAGCAAACTGCTAAACCAATATGAACGGAATCCCAAATAAGATCGGTGTTTATTTGGCGAGAATTATAGCACAATGACACTTTAAAAATCCTTGTTGATTGACCAAATGTTTGCAGTCGAAATATGAATTCATAAATCAATTTTCCTTGTGATTTCATATATTACAATTATGTAAGTGTATTAGGTAATCCATTGCGTTTGGAAGTAAAATCTTAGGTTTTTATGACACTGTCTAGACCGCTGATCCATATAGAGCCGTGGATTATGGAACCTACTTATCCGTATAATCGGATATTGAACTGTATATTCTTTTATTAAATTACATTTTTTCTACGTAAATAGGTTATAATAACTAAAGGAATGTCTTATAGGCTTTGACAATGCTAAAGGTATAATAAAATCTCTACCTAATATTGAATTTATTTTCATCGTAGTATATTTGTATTCGTACTTGCGACCACAGAGTGAGCAGTCCAATAAACCCACTAAACCAGTGGCGAAGGGTGACTTTTATCAAATGGGAACCCGAAAATTTTATATATCCATTTCGATTTTTATTTGTCAAAAAATAATATTATGGTAATTGTATACATATTTTTAAAATAAATATTAGTTTATAATACACATCGATTACAAAAGTAAAGCCGGTAGGAATTGACATATATGGAGGCCTCGCCACACAATCATCGTTTGATTAAAACATACAAATATTACGAAAATAAAAGTGTCACGCTAGAACGATACCGTAGTATTATGTGTGTATAATTAAGTTATGCAATTAATTTACATTTAGATCGCATCGCATTTAACGTAACGGATGACACAGATTCTCTCAAGAATTTGAGAATGAAAATTCGCATTTTTATTTGAAATAACCATGAGTATCAGTCCGTCTGTTATATCCCGCTGCAGGGCACAACTACTCTCCAAACGAGAGTTCAATTGTTGTTGTTCTTCTGAATCGCTTTGGTATGCACGATGATTTTGTTCACTGTTTTGGTGATTGATAAAGAAAGAAGAAAGAAGAAAGAAGAAAGAAAGAAAAGTTTACAACTGTCTGTTATAACTGTCAATACACACATGACTTAAAAAATCAGGGGTTTGCCCCAAGCTTTGAACTTACGACCGTCAACATAATGGCTGGCCGCCGCATCCAGTCCATTACAAGTAGGTCACCACGCACTTTTTGGTATGAAATAAGCTGAACCCTAAAAGGCTGTATCTAATATTTAATTAACTGTAATCTGTATCTGTATCAGCCCATATACGTCCCAATGCAGCGCACGGGCCTACTCTACAATCGAGAGTACGATTGAGAGTGATTAGGCCATATAGTCCACCACGCTGGCCTAGTGCGGGTTGGCGGACTTACATACCATAGAAATTATTATAAATCGCTATGGTATGTAGGTTTCCTCACGATGTTTTTCTTTACCGTTTTAGTGCATGGTGATTGACTGTTAATACACACAAAACTCCGAAAAGTAAGAGGTGTGCCCTGGGATTTGAACCCGCGACCACCGTGAACATGTTGGCAGCTGCGTCTAGTTCGCTTACCAACAGGCCACTACGCACTATTTTCAATTTAATTAACTATAGCTATTTTATTCTTTATGATGTTTAAAGCAGAGGAATCGAAGTGCATACAGCCAAACGTAAAATAAAAACGGAGCTTGTGGTTGGTAGACCAATGTTATATATTTATGTTATTAACTTTACCACGGAATTTCGCAATTATGCCGTATTTTTTCATGTAGAATGTCGAACACTGAGTGATGGTTAAATTAGCGCTTAAGGTTATGCTGATGCTTAAGGCTTATGTTTTCGTATATATTTTTTTGTTTTATTGACTTGTCATAAGAGCTATTTAATTGCCTACGTGACCAATAAATAAAGATAATTTCATTTCATTTACTCAACTATTTAAAGAAAATAATAATTATGCACATGTTTGTTTTACATGATTAATATTTCGATTTTGTACACCGGATGGGAAATAATTAGCGTACCTAACTAGTTGGTAAAATCTAGGTTTTAAGCGTTCTAAAACACTATAAGTTGTGTGTCCTGGTTGTTGCGAAACTGCAATCTCTAAGCAACATCAGAAACCCTTCAATTAGTTAGAAACTGTGGCACTAAACTGACAGCTGTTTACATAAATGAATAAATAAATAACACGGTATTGAAGATAGAAATATCTCTGAGTATTAGTAATATAGATTGATGATATTAGCTTTATTACATACATAAACTCACGCATTTTTCCCAGAAGGGGTAGGCAGAGGTGCCAGGGCACCCACATTTCGCCTTGTATGTTCCGTCCCATGATGTGATAGGTGGCGAGCCTATCGCCATATCGGGCACAAATTCCTGACTCTGGGCTGATAATGAATAGAAAAATCCAATATCACTTTGCCCAACCCGGGATTCGAACCCGAGACCTCAGCTTTGTAACCGTACCGGAGTACAACTACGCCACCGAGGCAGTCATTATACAGTCATATTAGCTTTATTACATAGCAATTAATGGCGAAAGTTGAAACTAGCATTCCATTCACCAGATGGCAAGCGACACGAGCGCTCATGGACAGTAGCAAAACCAAACAACACCACGAATTACGAAGCAATACCTGGTATTTCACTGCGCTGGCCATCCTGAGACATGATATGTTAAGCCTGATTATGTTCAGAAGCTATTCTGGCTACAATGTGCTTCAAACTGAAACATACCAGTGCATTTTCATTGCCTATTTGACGGGAGAAATAGACATTGCATTGGTACCTACCTAGGCGGCCTATCGCTTATGAGAGACCTACCAGACATTTATATAATTTTCGATCGAAGCTTTTATGTGCCTATAGTATAATAGTAAGAGGATTTAAAACCTTTTCGCATCTGTATCAATCCATGATCGTAATCATTCATTAAGCTCCTCCTGATTTCTGCTGAGCATGGATGTCCTCCACAACAGAGAGTACGACTGAGACGGCTTAGGCCAAATTGCCCCGCTTAGTGCGGCGGGCTTCACTACAGCACTACATCAATACGGTCGTCTTAATGGATATTACATATTCAGACTATATTTTGAGCTGTCAATCACCAAATAATTACCTCGAAGGCATCCTATGTAAACTTGTTAATGGTGTTTTTTATCTATCCATTAAGTTAATATAAAAACTGGACGATGTTACAAGATGTTACTTGAATGACGTGTGTATTAATATACTTAAGTATTACCCACTTAAACTTTAGGTCAATAGGTCATAATAATCCTGAATTTTTGCACCTACCTTTTTAAAACTCCAATGTACAAGGTTAGTCATAAAGGGTATTTAAAGCCAAAAGGGAGACATATACTCTTAATAATGAACAACTTTTACCATAGATATTATACTATTTATACTCCTAATCTACCCCCCCCCCCACTCCCTAACCCTTATGTATGTATGGTATGTGTATGTACCCCTTTATGACTGACCTTGTATAAGATAATACTACTTTACACCGTACCTTTTTTAAACCGTATAAGAGAACCATCATTTAAACACCAGTAACTTCAGAACCTAAGTCATTACAAAAATCCGTACATTTGGTGTCTGCATGAGTACTAGAAGTAATGGTGTAAATTGTAATAAAGTTATTATCTATTGCTTACGAGATACTGTATTCATTTTGCAGTGCAATTTTCTAGCCATAATTGTTAAAACCGTGATCTTGCGTATAACAGCTCGCTACTAACTTATTGTATTACGGAGGTCATAATGATTCAATTCTATATTCTATCTTGATTGAATTAAATTGCAATCAATATTAAATCTATGAATTCGTAATAGCAGTATGCAAATGCACAAATGACTCAAACAGAAGTGCGTGCTGGAGCAATTATAATTAAAATATATGGTCATTTAATTTGACTGCAAATAAAAATGTTAATTTATTAGTGCAACTAAATGGCATTGATACTGATAGCCTGCAATTTTTTTATTAAACTGTCGACAAGTTACAATTATTCAAAATAACTGGATGTACAAATATTTGAAATCGAACAATTAATTATGTGTACAAATTATGTACCCCTTTCTCCATCAGACAAATTAACAAAGAACCAAAAACAATAATATAAGAAAACTTTAAGGCTCAATTGCACAAACTTTGCCCATAACTTTGACTTTGAAAATGTCAATCTAAAATCATTTAAAATCAGAAATATACGTAAGTCACAAATGTACGGTGATGACATTGTCAAAATTAAAACTATCATCAAATTTATGCAACTGGGCTTTCTAATTTGGTCGTCCTGAACCACACGGTCATATAATATGGGTTAGTATGTGCCTGTACTTAACATACAAACCTACTTTATTAGTTTTCAGGGCCAACGAACAGTTGTAATCGGATATATGAATCTATCGCTCAGTGGTTCTGATCCTTGATATTTCTTCAACTTTATTAATACCTTCTAGGCTAAGGCCACCATAGTCTGCATTTATTAATGTATGGTAGTTTAAGGCTCAGTTGCACAAACTAACTTTGTCCATAACTTTGACTTTGAAAATGTCATTGCCATACATTTGAAAGCTTCTTGATTCGAGACATTTGACATTGCTAATGTATGGAATTGACATTTTCAAAGTCAAAGTTATGGGCAAAGTTACTTGTACAATTGGTACTTAGTATGCTCTTAAAAATATTATTCTTGCGGATGTTACAGCACCAAGCATACTTCAAATATCAATGGCATTCATTATGCAATAACAAGAACAAAATCTTCAATGACATACAATATGTAAAGGCCGCCATAAGTGTTTTCTTGACGCCTATCGTGTATCAATATCATACTTTATATCTAGCTATTTTGTAAGATATATTATAAATTGTGATTGGTGAAAGTTTATTAGATCTTTTTGATTGACAGATGGAGTATTAAGCAAACATTTTTAGAAAATGGGAGTTAAACCATGAAACGAAGCTTAGTAGAGGCCTCAAATAGAAATAATAAATATAATATATTGGTTTGACGCCCCATGCTTCAAGAGATTAATTATTTTTTTTTTTATTTTAAATTGCTTATTTAATACAATATTGGGTTTTTGCACTTCATCTCTATATAATATTTAACTGTGCCAACATTAATGCTTCTCCGTCCGCGAATATTCATAAAAATACGTACAATATTTTCCTTCGCATGTTAATAATATAATTCTGCTGATGTCTCTCAAATACACTGTAATATATTAAATGGCTTTACGAAAAAGGAATACCCATGAAAAGATGAGCAATAAGGGAAGTAATAAGTAAACATGATCGACTTATTTTAAAAAGATTTAAACAGTATCATAAATACAGGTTAATACTGAAAATAAAATGTCATTTTTAATACCACCACTTATAGACACTAAGTTCCAGTGCTTAATAAAGATTTCTGTCAATACTTTACTTAATGTTCATTCATAAACACATATAATTAAATAAATAATACTCATTGTGATTGGTTGTAAGAGTAAAATGGAATCTTGTTCCTTTAGGTTGATCGCTTTTGCGCGGTGATTCGAGGCGAACAAGTATTGTCAAATTAATAACATCATTTAAATATATTATCCTACTGTTTCTATCTTTGGAATTAATAACTGCGTATAATTATTTGCTAATTATGAATTTACATAAGACGGAGGCGGAATAAATATTTTTATAAACATACAGAAGTTCCTACTGATACTGTCAAATTACTAGTATATTTAAAGCCATTGAAATAAAACTATGATTTACGGATTTGATCGCGGGTTTACGCGATTAAATCCGCGATAAATCCGTAACTAATAGATTCATTTCAATTTGTAACATTCGCGTTATATTTAAATTCTCTGTGGCTTAGTCACTGAAAAGTCATTTGTGAAATAAATAATAATAAATAACACCCAAAAGTCACATACATAGTCCTGACCCTACAGTAAGATCGAGTCTTGTGTCGCAGGTATCAGGAACTACGAGAGACTTTTCGGTCTCACAAACACCCAGACCCGAAAGAAATATTTGTGGATCGAACACGCGGCCTCTCGTTTCACGAGCGGCGTCTAACCGACTGCGCCACGGAGGCTGTTTGAAATGAAAGGCATCGGGTTCGATCCCCCGTGAGAGACAAATGGTACTAGTTCATTTTAATTGTTAATTTTAACAGCATTCAAAGGTCAGTAATAAATACATTATACGTAGGTTTATGTATTTATGGCCAAATCCTAGGATATCGTGGAGATAAAAATATTGAAGAGATCAAAACAAGTTTTTATTTACTAATATGTTGCATACAATATAGCTTCGTGACTTGAAACAAGTATCACAATCAAATAGACATAAAAAGAGGTATTCAGCTGTTTATTTCCACGGGACTTCGTTAATATGATAATGTTTGCCGATCATTATTAAAAAAAACTGCTAAGATTAATATAAACATAATATTATATTAAATAGTTACTCATTTGAACATCGTGTCTAGCCTATAATGGATTATTGTTAATAAATAATAGTAATCGCGAAAGTGTTAATCTTACATTACAGATAACTACTTATAAATTTAATAACAACCATTAAATTATGAACCTTCGGAATTTGATTACCAATTGTTCCATAATCCATAGCATTATTAAATCATAGACTGCGAAAATTAATATTGTCTATGACATCATTTATATTTCGAATAGATGAGGAATATTTTACGTCAATATAGACGTGCGTCAGAACAGAAATTTTAAATAAAGAATTCCGACAAGCCGAAGACAGGGTAAAATGGCGCAACTTGGAGGAGGCCTATGTCCAGCAGTGGACAACAGTTTAGGTTGGTGATGATGATGATGATGAATTCCGACTAGCTAAAAACTCTATTTAAAAAAAACGAAATTAACACATGCCTATTAATTACTTTTGCTTTTATATGTAGGTTGCTGGCGCATACCACTGCAATGTTTTTTGCAACTTGTATTTCTGTCACACGCAGAACATTTTAGGCTGTCCACTGCCCGCATAGCAAATGACAAACGTAACAAGGCCAAACAGCTTTAAAAATATTTAGCACAGAATTATTTAATTCAAGAGAAAACTTAATGAAGTTTTCTCTTATATAATGATATCCAAACTGCCTAACTTGTTTGTACTTATAGTGTGATCAATATTTTTTACACGGATAAATCTCACATTTTTTATGACACATATTTTGTCTTAGAAGCGTCGTCTGGCCACGTATCTAAGTCCTAAAGGGACAGGCGAATTAAGTTTGTAAAAAGCAGTTATGAAAATTCTTGGCCATTAAATAAACTCATTTATTTATTAGTAGACATGCTGTAGCTTATTGGCCACAAACTGCATTATGCGACTAGATACCTCCTTAGCTAGGTCGTGTAAACATCACTATATACATTTCAACTTGGTAAATTCTTATTCTATATCGATAACTACAACACGACTACCCATATTACATATACATAAATATAACTTGCAGCAACATCAAAATTACCTCCGGAATGTGAAGCGAAAGTACGTATATCGACAGTTACTATCGTTTTATACTATGTATCTATATGTAACTTTGGGCTCGCAGAATGTTTATCGTATTTATAATTAATAGCCAAGCGAGCAATGACTTTCTCATATTGATGTAGCCAAATTGTGAGGCGTAATTATCACCTACTCGTGAACATGGCTGGAAATTAGCTTTTTTATATTTTTTGTGATGCAATAATTTCTTGGGTGTGAAAATAGTATTTATGAGCAATGCAAGTACAATGTAAGAAGCTCGGTAGCGAATGAAGGAGTGTGTTGGAACGTTTAATGGCTAGTTCTAGCTTCTAAGTATGTGTTATATTTAGACACATAATTTCGACAAGTGCACATGCAAATAGGTAATTATGGTCTGCTTTATTTATCATCATATTTTTTTAATAATCTTTTTTTTTTATTCGGAGAATTGCTAACAACACTAGTCATTCAATCCATACAGATTTATACTGTGCTGGTTGATAGCTGGTTTCCGTTTAATCAAATATTTCCACATGCACATATCTTAAAAGCTATTTAATTTGTAGTTACAAAATATTTTCAAATGTATTATTCATCGACGTTTATACATATTTTTAAAATGAGTAAGTGAAAGTGCGGAGTGTTTATATATGTAATGAATGAGGCATGCGATATGCATGCGTTAATGCCTTCACCGCAAAGCTGTGTTATTTTTGCACGCCATATTTTGACAATTGACGAACTGAACTGAAGAGTAATAAACATTTATCTTAATTAATAAATAGTACTTATGATTAATCATTCGTGTTTAAAAATACAACTTTCCGCCTCCGAGAAATGACGTGATAATACGAAAAATTGCAAACACGTAAAAGTTTTAAACACTGTATTTGAAGAAAGTTAAAACGCTCAGCAAGGATTTCTACTTCTAGCGTATATGTGTTAATAAAAAACGCAAACATAATGGAAGCCTGAGCCACAAGTTTCGACCTTTACGCTCTGATTAACTGAACAAGTATATATCTTTTACATAATATGCGTAACTAAGCTTAAATACTTAATTAAATCATCAATGAAATAATAATAATTTTGTATAGAATAATGTGTGTTTCATTCACGGAATCCTTCACCTATGTACATCCTGATGATTTGTTGATATACATTTTTGGAAAACAAAATTTCACTGATTCAAGCACATAGGAAAAAGATTTCACATTATTGTGCCTTAGGCAGTATATTTCAATCGTCTTTCCCATATTATCAAAACTTAAAAAGTATTTCATAATTTTGAATCATTATTAAATCCTTGATACCTTTTTACAGCCATTATTTTAATTTACCTGCAAAAATTTTGGTTAATTCTCAATGTATGTATGTCTATAGAAATTAAAAAGTTTTTTTTTCGTTACGGTATTTTACGGTATGTTAATTTTAAAATAAAACCAGTACCACTTACACAGGTTAGATAGTTCTAAGATTTATTACCACCTGCTTAAAATATTAATAAAAAGCTAATTGAATCGATATAAACGTAATAATATCTGTTATTTAATCTCTCCAGTGATTCTTCGGAAGTAGTTGAAAGTGAATGCCATTGGCGGACATTGAAAAAGGCAAGGTGAGTTGTAACCAGTCTGGTCTAACAATAAACTTGACAGCGAAACATGAGTGCATTGCGTACGCACACATTCACATACATAGATAAATTCTTTAGGCTATTATTTTGTACATTGTTTTTTTACATTTTTCAATCAACGTACATAAATTGACTCCCAATTTATTTACAACTTTATTTACATTAAAAATTTTCTATTATTAAATTACATACGTACTACAAATATGATGGTAATGATATGATTACTCTACCTTTCCTGTTTATTGCTAAGCAAACCTTATAAATAAAAATAATGATGAAGTCAGTCACTTTCATAAATTAAGTACATTTCGTCTCACCAGTGACAGAGGAAAAAGGTCTTGAAAAAAAAGCAAATAACTACTTGCATCTTAGAGTTGTATGTAGCAGTGTCCCTCTCTCACTCATGGCCAATGTTACGTGTCTCAATTTACACCTCTAATGTAAGACAATGACATTGCTACGTCCAACCTTCTATTCCGTGGCCGTTATTTTCAGCACATGTTAGCATTCCAGTTTATACAATTGTATTAAAAATAATAATTAGAGTGCGTTGGGGTAACACTGTAATACAAGGATGGAAGGGGTACGAATATAAGCTCATATATTTAATATGAATTTACGTTCTTACCCCTTACGCACCACTTTACGAATATGGTGTTACTCCAGTCTCCAACGCACCATAATTGTATAAGCGAAGAGGGCTGATGTCAGCAGAAGAAAACGTTTCGTTTGAAACCCAGTTAAAAATTTAAATACCTTATTCTATTTTTTTTCTATAATCTGACATGAATTGTTATTTTAACTAAGCTCCTCCTCTTTGCGTAATGATGTAAGGCAATGACGAAATCAAATTATACGCTTAGGTATACTTTTTCTATGGATTTTTCGAAATACAATGAAATCTATCTAAGGTCAATTGTTTCACGCAAAATGCACATAATTGTATCCGTTTATATCTTTATTTTCATTGAGAAAATATTTTGTATCGAGTGCGTTCCTGTTTTGGGTAAATTTCATATGCAATGGAAATTTGAAGTTTATTTCCTAAACTTACTTACTTACGGTGTTACGAGAACAGCACATTTCGCCTTGTATGTTCCGTCCCATAAAGCGATAGGGGTGAGCCTAACGCCATATCGGGCACAAATTCCGGACTCCAGGCTTATAATGAATAAAATAAATCCTATATCACGGCCAGACCCTGTATTCGAACCCGAAATCTCAACGTTGCAATCATACTGTAGAACAACTGAGCCACTGAGGCAGTCGTGTTTTAAGTGATTTAAGTTATGTAAAACATCTAACCTAGGATAATAAAAACGGAGGTAAATTAAAAAAAGAACTCAAATGACGTCACGTGTATTCAAGTATATTCAAACAACAAAACACGTAGAATCTCATCTAAATTTATAATCAAGTATAACATCTATCTCTGCCTGTTATTGACAAGAACTTAATTACTCAATTTGCAATAAAAATACATCCCGCAATTTTGTGCTAATAGGTACCATCAACAATATCTTCATAGATTTTCTTGATGTACGGTCAGACTAATTATTCATCCGGTGTATATTTGTTTGTTTCTCAATGGTAGTCTAAATAAATGATCCATCTAAATCTTCATATTCTTTTATGCATATTTTTTTTACGTCTTTGCCTCCTTTCTCCGTTCATTATTACGTACATTTTCAAGGTTCTATGGATGCATAGAGACGATTACATCCCGTTACGGCCCATCTCATTCTGTTCCATGATGAAAAGCATGCAATTCTGTCATCTCCTGCCCCGTGCCATCAATTCGAATTTAAAAAATAGGAAATATGTGTATTTGAATTCCCGACTCTACCTATGTTCCTTATTTGAACATTTAAGCAAAATTCTTCGTTTTTTTTTCCTTATTACTTCGTACGGTTTGTGCGTAAAGCCAGACTGCCTGTCAAAATTTCCTACTTTGGTACAAAGCGGTTTAAGCGTCAGTCATTGTCCGACAGTTAGTTTATAGGAAACGTAATATCATCCATATCATGCTTTAGTAAGGCTAAGGCAACCATACTAGAACTCCTGATAGAGCCCAGCAAAAAGCTAAGAGCGAACTATATTGAATAAAATGCTTTCTAATATATGTAATAAAACTCTAAATGCAGCAAATTAATGAAAATTCGAGATACGATTTTTCCGCAAAAACACATTCTCATTTAGATCTCTACACTAATGTCGGGTGGTAGTTTACAAGTAACATTGGTGCTTATTACACATAATTACCGTGCATATTTTGCCCTTTGTTTAAACTTTAAAGCGATGATAATGACAGTAATTTCGGATTACCGTGGGATACGCAATGATTAAGCGTTTGGCCGCTGTTATAAATTAACGTATACGTCATATTGGCTCATAGACCATACAACAGTTTTGTTTATGATTGATTGTGCTATCTTGTTCATAATGTGAATTTCTTGAATGAAGATATTTGCATTCCTTGGCAATAATTAGCGATATTTGCCAATTAAATGAAATAATATTACACTAAATTAATGCGTTATTCTCTGTTGTTTTGGTTTCAATTAAATTCTACAATTGCAATTGAAAATCACGATCTATTTTTTGACCTACGTAAGTTACAAAATTAAACTTTAAAAGCGATAAATATAAAAACAAAACTCCAATTTAACGATGACATGTTTAAAAATAAGTAAATAAAAAAGGAATGTTTATAGCTATCTTCTTTATAATTTTCATTATTGTAATAAAAAATAATGTGCTAAATATGCGCAATAAAAGTACAGGAGAAGACATCAAGGGCGTATAGGTTAAATCACAAAAACAGAATGGTGCAATAATCATCATACTTTTATTTTACAATAGACCTTGGATGCTCATCTGTACAATTCCCACAAAGTGAAAATAATGTCATAGACAATTTGTTTTTATTTTACAAAAACAAAAAGTCTTTTTAAAACTAAATTGAACCGTTTTATACTTTTTAACAATCTCAAATATTTTTCGTAATGTTGATTAGGACTACACATAACCTAATCTAATATTTTTATTATTTAGATTCTGTCTATATCTGTATCAGGTCATATAAACACTGCCCCCGGACCTCCTCTACAATCGAGAGTATAATTGGGAAGACTTAGGCAGTGTGGTCCACCACACTGGCCAATTGCGAGTTGGCGGACTTGAAATATGACCTGATATGACTTGACATTTTGTTACTTATCGCTTTATTATGCAGGATTCCTCACGACATTACCCTACGCCGTTATAATGCGTGGTGATTGACTATCAATACACACATGACCCCGAAAATAAGAGGTATGCCCTGGGATTTTAAGCGACCACCGAGAACATGTTGGCATCCGTTGTCCGCTACTTAGAATCACGTTGCGTTTATTTTTAAGAGATGCTAACCTACTATTTAATTTCTATTTGAACTAAGGAATCCTAGAATATTGCACATCACGGGCCTTATGAATTGATACTAAATTACAAATATTAAAATTAGCTGATTACGTGTTTCAATTATAAATCGTTATTTTTTTCTGATTAATTTATAAATGATGTATTATATTCTAAGAGTACTTCAGTACTCTTAAGTAAGTAAGATTTAATAGCATAGCAAAATTACATTAAATATTAGCACCGTTCAATGTGGACTCAATCGGTAGAACCAACAAACAATACTCCACAGGCACAAAAACAGGTCTAACAATGAATTTAATTTGTATGCAAATATTCAATATCGCAGTACAGGGAACAATCGCATAATGAATAAGTAAAAGTAGCGAGTGTCTGTATTGTTTATGCAGTGGAGTGTTTTTTATTGCATTAAACGGTGAGATTCGCCTGATAGTAAGCGATACGACCGCTCATGGACGGTAGCAAAACCAAAAAAGATCATGAATTACAAAGCATTCCACAGTGGTCGCCATCCTGAGACATAAGATATCGAATCTCAATATATCCCGTAGTTAGTGTAATCTGATTTATTTGTAAAATAAATTATAGTGATTTAATGAACAGTACAGAACCCCAGTTTAGTTATAAATAGACTGTTAAAGCCTCCGTGGCACCAGTGGCGTAACAATAGGGTGGCATAGTGGGCAAAATGCCACGGGCCCCCGACCTTAGGGGCCCCCGGCGGCCTGGCCTCTCAGGCCCGAGAGGCCGTAAGAAGAGAAGAACCTAGCCAATTTATTACCAACAAAATTGATAATCAAAAATTATTTTCTTAGTTTCCATTAAAGATACCAAGGTTTATTTTTGATACATAAAAATAATAATAAATAGTTTTCTAGATTTACACGAATTTTACTAACTTTTTTTAACTATTATGTACAGACTATAGTGCGGATTTGGTTTAAAAAAGAACGAAACTTCAATATTACTGGTGGTAGGTCTCTCATATGTGCGAGGCCATCTGGGTAGGTACCACCGCAATGTCTATTTCTCCCGTGAAACAACACTACTTAAATGCACTGTTGTGTTTCGGATTGAAGGACATTGTAGCCAGAGCAACTACTGGACATATTGAGACTTAACATCTTATGTCTCAGGATGGCGAGCGCAGTGGAATATTTCTACTGTTTATGAGCGGTCGTATCGCGTACCATCAGGCGAACGGCTTGCTCGTCCCGCCATTCATTGCAATAAAAATAAAAAAAATAGGCTTCTGAGGGGGCCCCATCACCATTGCTGCATTTAGGCTTCGCCCACGTCGTAAAGATATTACGACAACTAATTGGTCTCGTTGTGGAGTTCTTTTTATGGCCTGCAGGTAACGAGCATATAGCCCGCCTCACGGTCAGCGGTCACCGCCGCTCATAGACTTTTGCAGATCCAGGGATCCACCAAAATGAAGTCGCTTCCTACCGTAAGGAGAGCACTTTCTTAAAGCCTAGTTTAAAGAAGGATAGGTTATAGTGATCAGGGAATACCGAAGCAAGGAGTTCATTCCAGAACTTGCACGTGCGTGGTAGAAAAGAACACTGGAAACGTACTTCCCGGGAAGGGATAGTTTCCAGGTAGAAAGAATGAATTCTACTGCGGTGACG
Organism: Hyles euphorbiae; assembly: GCA_023078785.2. Classification (NCBI taxonomy): domain Eukaryota; kingdom Metazoa; phylum Arthropoda; class Insecta; order Lepidoptera; family Sphingidae; genus Hyles; species Hyles euphorbiae. The sequence continues at coordinate 5,224,733 of CM041039.1, read as the reverse complement.
GGAAGTGTGATGGGAGAATAGCGATAGTGGCACCGCCTTCCTCAGAACACTTTCCGTGGAACAATTGATAGAGAGACCCAAAGTCTCACTGCAATCCCAACGGCTCCACATTCTCCGTGAGATAGGGATTATCGATGATTCGAAGAGCTCGGCGCTGTAATGAGTCAAGTGGGTCGAGCTGATATTTTGGGGCTTCTACGCAGGGGTGAGAGCAGAACTCCACGTCGTGCCGGATCGTCGCATTTATAGAGCAATAACCGATGATCCGGCGAAAAGCACTGCTTGTCTCTGTTAAGAATCCTTAACTTTTTGCTGGCCAATTTGCCCTTGCCTTCCAAATGACACCTAAACTGCAATTTTATCAATAATTCAGGTCAATGAATACTCTCGGATGCTTAGAGAGAGTGTCTCCATGACAAAAGGGGTCTTCTTGTTTGTAAACGAGCATAATTATATCTTCGTGGGGTTAAATTGTGCTATGTTCAATTTACCCCATTGAGAGGCTTGCCCTAGAGAGATCTCAATTTCTGATAAAATTTGAGACCATCTTTCCTTAACGGATCCCTGATAGAGATTCTGTAGTCAGATGTATCTTGCCTAACTTGCACTAGCATCTGCATAGCAATGCCAGCTGGTGATAGACAACATGTCATTGATATGGAGGATAAATAGGGTCGGCGAAAGCACCCAGCCTTATGGAACACCAGAATTAATGGTCATGGTTTCGATGCAAAAGCGTCCAATATGACTTTTATGCTGCATCATCCAGAAAGCTAGCGATTTACTTTCAGAGTTCCTCAGGTTGAAATACCAGGCAAAAACAGACCAAAACGACGGCATGCCACACTAGATGACAATTTCAAGGCCAAAATCGCCTCACCCCCACTATCCAATGCCTCCACCTGATGGTGGGTGAGATTAACGAGAAGATCACCATCCGAACGACCCTCAGTTGGTGATCCTCAAGATACGTCAAGAGCTGCATATTTATAACTCGCTCCAAGAACTTGAAGAGTCAGCATGTGACAGCAATTGGTCTGCGATTCGAAGGATCCGACCGGTCACCCTTCTTGAGGATTGGATGGACATGGGCGATATTCCATGAAGCCGGGCCTAGGTTGTTTTAATAGAAAAGACGCGTGAGTACGGGTGTAATCTCCGGGGCGAACATCTTAAGAACCACTGTAGGGACACATTCCGACCCACTCGACTAGTAGATGTGTAGTACCGATCGAAATGCGGGGTTTTATTCGGTATGCTAGCGTAGAGTTTTTGTTAGGGACCCGCTTCGGCCTCAATTTACTAGCAAGCCAATGACACATATATTCCTTTCGGTCTTCTCCAGGGTATCGGAAAATAAGCTTAACAGTTTTCCTCTCCATACAAAAAGGGACGCCCCCATCCGATGATTTTGCCACGGGCCCCCGATGGTGTAGTTACGCCACTGCGTGGCACATTTGAACAGCCAGGTATAAAGCTTTATTCTTTCTTTATTGTTGGCCCACCACCATATTACTTCAAGATTAATCATTCATAATATTTTTTTGAACTCCAATAAAATCGAAGCTACTAGCTATTACAATAATCTACAGACAAAGAGTAAAATTGTCCGTTGCAAGTTGCTATGTCTGGCATGCTAGGTACAGGTGTGCATGCAATGACCGCTCACCATACGGCGGACCACCTGGTATCCCATTAAAAAAAGGATAAAATGAATCTGGATTGGCTCCGCTTCCGCTATAGCTTTAAAACACAGACTTTTTTAGATTTTAGTAATTACCAGTTAAGGTATTAACTTGTAGGATTATTTTAGTAGTTTTATTAGTTATTGGTATTGGTACCGAATATGCATACATACATATTTCGGGTTACTTTTTTTATAGTGCCAAGATAATATTGGATCGATTGCTAGGAATGAAATTGTTTTGAAAATGATTCCAAAGTAGGTATTATAAAGATTTGCGGTTAGTTGTTACTATTTTTGAAAAATGTTTACAATAGGTATCTAACTACTTAGATATCTTAGGCCACAATTGATAATGAAGCACGAAGCTAAAAAGGCTCAGGCTAAATAAACAGCAAGACAATAAAACCGAAAGTAATAATGAAGTGGCATTCTCTAGCCGACATACTTAACGCACTCGTCCCGTAGAGAAAAGCAGTTAGCAGGTACCAAGTATATCATGCTAAATGCTATTATTGTTAAGTACTTATTTCTCGCCTGTAACGGTCTACTTACGCACGGTCGTCGGTGTTTACTTTGATTCATGTCAATGCTCATATCACAATATAAATACCCTTACATTGGAGCATCCTAAACGAGTTAGTATGAAAATCCTTCATAACTAAATGAATTAAATAAATACGCCCAACTGTCACATACATAGTCCTGACCCCGCATTAAGATCAATAAAGTCTTGTTACAGAGTTTAATTAACGATCAATCTATCTAACTTATTCTATCCACCACCACTACTAATCTACTTTCTACCTGATTTCACCCTAGGCTTATTTGTTTTATAATTAAGTACAATTATTTAAGCGCGTTCCGAAAAATATATGAGTAAAATGTTTACGATGCAAGCTCACTGGCAATCAAAAAGCGACATATTATTTTAGTTTTTAGAGTGATTTTACTTATAATTTTACGACCTGTCTGACATCAACACACTTTATAGGTATTTTACTTTTTCATAAACCTCTCCGACCTAATGCAGTTTGGCAGAGTTCACAATTTTTGAAATTCTTGTTCTCAAATAACAACCAGCAGGTGTGGAAGTTTCGTCACGACATTTGAAATGACTATTATAAATAATAATTATAGTATTGTTTAAAGGTATCATCATAGGTGATTGTATTGATTGCTCGAAATAATTTCGCAACGTCATCCTTGAATCATTTCAATGCAACTTTAAATGATTTTAATCCTCTCAAAACACCACAATTTGTTTCAAAATTGAGGTCATGTAGATATTATTATTATTCGTACAGATAATAACAATCATTGAACTTTAGATGAAACGATCATAAAATGCTTAACGTTACAGGTCATTCTTTGAATTCATAGATGAGCCAAAATAAGAGGCATATGCAAATCTATAAATTAGGTTTAATCTCTTTCTACGAATGCTTATAAGTGATGTGTATGATAGTGATCATCAATTTATTTTGATACACCTTTAAAATAAGTATACATGTTTTAAATCATATTGGCTAGCGGCTCTATGTGTGATTGTGCATACTATACCTGCCTACCTAAATGACACTAAAATAAGCTCAGTTGGGTTAAACAGGTACCTAATTCTGGACATAGGAATTTGTAGATGTTCAAAACTACGTCAAAAACATCTATCAACATTCCATATTATTACGCCACTGCAGGATGCGTGGGCTTCTAGAAGAACCGAATCACTAATAGTATAGGGATTAAAGATCTAATAGACCGCCTCATTGATGATCGGAACGAACAACTGTGAAATTCTATCCTGGTCTAGATTCCCAGTGTGTAGAAAAAACTTTGTGATTTTCCAACTAGAAAAAAACGGTCTTTCCTGGATGTAAGTTTCCAAAAAACGTTGACGTAATACACAGCGATTGACTGTATTAAGTCATAAATTATATAAGTATGATTCTGACACATATGCGAAAATTTATCGTCCCCGCGTATGACACAAACACCAATAAAAATCTTATAAATTATCACATAAGTCTTTTTTCTATTGATGCAAAACGACAAGAAAGCAACAATATCAACACCAACCGCATATTTCGTAGCAAACAACATTTTATTATTATTTTATAATTCTTTGTGAATTAAATAATCGCAGTTTTTATATAAAAATGGCAAAATTGTCCAAATTAAGATCAAAATCTTATCTCGGGCTCAGGTGCAATATAAAAGAATGTACCCTTGAAATTGAAGCTTTAAGCTGGGTTACGATATATCGCAATGTTTTGTATCTCTTGTCATAGAATTGGGATAAAACGTGTGTTCTATATATAAATTGTATTTAACGTAAGAATTTAGATCTTATAAAATATTATTGGTACGTAATTAGTAGTAGTAATACGATTTTCTTGAATAATTCGAGATAACAATTAGTATATTAGTAAAGTATTGTTTGGTAATTAAATCTACACTCCTATTTACCACAAAAAAAAACTCTTGTTCTTCTTTTTTATAGTGTTAGCGGTACTGATATACATACGTATAAGATCAACGTAACATTTATTATTAGTTTTCCAGGATTTCTCTAGTCGTGAATAACGCAATAGACATCAAAGATTAAGTACGTCATAGATGATTTGTTCCTTTGTGAAAAATGTCCAAAACAACGATCGATAAAGCATTGTATTGTATGGACGTTGTGGGAGAGTCAATAGCTCGCCATCAAGTGAAATCACACCCACAACCGGTGAAAAAGTAAAAGTGTAGCGCCAACAGCGTCTGTCACTTTGAAATGCTTTATTTATACATTATTATGCATGATCGTAGAATTTTCTTACGTAACGTAAAGAGATAACAGGTTTAATGCCATACCTTGAATCTTAATACTTTTACCACCGATCAATTTTTGAAATTAATAATTTCATCCAAAGAGGTTTTTATCGATCTTAGAGTGATAATTGATACGTTTTATTACACCTATTCCATCCTCACGATTGTGAATAAAGCAATCATATATGTACATTAAAAATAAGGTCAAGATTATTAATAATTGTAGACATGAGATTAACTTAATAAAATATGTATTATAATAAATTGTCGTATAAATAGTTTGTTCAATTAAGTTCCATATTTATTTTTAGAATTTGTAATATATGTCACTACGAAAGAAATTGTTGTTAGATTGATTGATTGGCAAAATTTCTCGTACTTTCATGGTGCAGCTATTTTACTTATGATGCTGATATAACTATCTTATAAAACTATAGAGTGATAATGTTATATCGCACGTATAGAAAAACACACTATACATTTTATAGTTAACATAAACTAACTGTTTGGTACTTCCAAAAACTAACTTTGAACTTTAAACATTACGTTTCAGTTATTACGTTTTAAATCTGCAATTAAATAATACACACTTTGGATAATTTGATTTAGAATAAAATTAACCAAGAATAACAAAAAGATTTAATAGTACTACATTTTAAACGTAAAATTACCAAATGTTACGGTGTTCATCGCGTGTGCACTCTATGTTATTTTCCTCAATCTCAAGATGGCAAGCGGCCTTGAGGATTACATGTAGAAAAAATTGACATAGATGTTTTAATGTTAATCTAATGTTGAAATTTTATTTCCATAATTACGTTGATGGTTTTCGTAAGAAAGTAGACAAGGCATACCAATAAATTATGTAACTAGTAAAGAGAGTTGTTGGCTTCACAAATATTTTTTTTGAATGATATATATCGTGATTTTATAAAATATTATGCAAGTTAAAATCCATTTCTATGATCTATTATATTTAGCTTTTTAGATTATAAAATTTTATATTAAGTTAGTCAGAAATAAATATTTTTAATTGTATTTATGACGGTAATATTAAATAATTTTTAAATTGAAAATTAAAAAGAAAATAAAAACAAAGAGTTGCGTACTTTCATTGGCCGCAACTGGTAACAACGTGCGTTTGGCTAATGCGGATGCATATAAATGCATAATTTGCATTGGAAATATTATACTGGTTTCTTAATAATGTAAACAATATTGTGTATACATATTTATCACTTACCAACATCTCTCATGTTGTTTGACGTTCTGTGTGCATTAACCAGAAGCACCAACGATATCAGCAACACACTCGGTACATTTGTGAACAACATTTTCATTATTTTAACACAAGAGCAAAAATAACAAAAGCCAATTTAAATTAAAAAATAAAAATAAATACACGAAAGTCTATGCCAATTTAAAAAAAAGCTAATGCGATATTTTTAAATTTAGAAGATCGTTTTCATTTTCGCGCGAACGTCGTCGGCCGCGAGATCAGTGGAGCGCGTTGCGCAGCCTTTGGTTAGTACACTGAGCGGAGGCTGTGCCGGCGCAAACGCTATGTAGAGAAAGAAGAGTACGGTAGGTATGGATCGGTCGATGGCACCGGGCAGAGGACGCTTTTATTCGGTCGTTATCAAATGCGACACATTATAGTATTTATTTCGGGAATAACTAGTTGGCTCTACAACTTGAATGCCTTATGTTTTTATTTCCATAATTTCTATCAATTTTTATTCCATCTTTTCTATACCTACTAGTTAAATATGTTAATAGAGTATTTAAAAAGTATGTTTTTATCAGTTTTTATTTACGAAATGTCGTAAAAACATTAATCTACATGTAAATGTATCGATGTAATGTGTATTATTTCTTTAGATCAGCTCTTATAAAATAACAGTCCTTTTTCTGTTTCTATTTTAGGTACTATTTGTCAACCAAAATTTATCAAGAAAAAATATCGTGATTTTGCATAGTTATGTTAAATAGCGAACGGTGGAGGACGAAATTAACTACAACACGATCGCTTGGAGTCAAACTGTGAGTCAACCAAATACATTCGTTTAATTTATGTTGCAGTACCTACCTATATCTGCGTACTCTTAGCATAAATCATATCAGGTCTCAGAATGGCGAGCGCAGTGGAAAGTCAAGCATTGCTTTGTAATTCAAGATGTTGTTTGGTTATGCTACTTTTCATGAGCGGTCGTATCGCTTACCATCAGGCGGTCATCATATCAGCCTAAATTTATTCTCTATCACAACACTTTTCTTTTACCACTTTGAATATCTAACAATATTTAGTTGTCTACTTAGTATGGGCTAGCACTATCATTAGATATTGTAGTTAGGTTCGTAGTAGAGGCATACATCTAAATTCTTGGGAAATAACTAATAATGGCCACAGCTGGTTTTGAAAAGAGTAAAATTATTAGAATTTAGCGCAAGAGCCCACAAATTGCTGGGGGGTTACTATAAACTCAGATACGAAGTTCGAATGCTCGAGCGTTCCACGTCCATGTACAAGATAAAAAAAAAACACTTTTAAAAATCAATAGCATTTTATATAAAACTTATCATTTGCTCCGAATTGAGTCTATGGTTACGATGTAAGATAGAGGATTCGATCATTTTGTAAAGTGTTTAGGCAATAGGTATATTCGTACAATTTTATCTACGACGTTCGAATATTCGTAGTCCTGTCGGAGTATAGAGTAATCCCCCAGTTACTATAATATTTTCGAACTTGAACGAGCCTACTTTAATATAGCACCAATTCTGGACTCACATCATACTCTGTGGGTAGCTGCCAGCTGGAAAGTACTGATCGGATCATTGACAAGTTAAAAAGAAACAGAAGAAGAGATATAGGTAATAACTAATACTAAATAATAAATAACTGCAGAATTATATAGGTATGTATTTAGTAAACAGTATTTTTATACCTATCATATCATCATCATCATCATATCATCTATAACCGCAGAAAGATCAAGGTAATTGCTTAATAGTGAAGGCCTTCAGCAAGGGTAGGGGAGACCAGGGAAGAACGTAACAGATCAACGTTGCCTCAAGCTTTAAGACAAAGGCTTTTAATCCAACAGGCAACATTTATTTATTTATTTAATGTTTAGTTATAAGCCGATTACAAGTTTTATGCGACGTGAATTTGACAGTCTCCGTGGCACAGTTTGTTAGACGCCGCGAAAAGAGAGGCTGCGGGTCCTTGCACTGAAACAAATGTTTGTGAGGCCCACAAGTATTTGTCTCAAGAGAGCCTGTCCTCCCTTAGCTTCTAACACCCACAACATAAGACTTGATCTTAATGTGAGGTCAGTTTTTTGAAATTTTATCATCACCATCATCATATCAGCCACAGGAAGTCCACTGCTGAACATAGGCCTTCCCCAAGGATCTCCACAATGACCTGTTGGAAGCGGCCTGCATCCAGCGACTTCCTGCAACCTTAGCCAGATCGTCCGTCCACCTTGTAGGCGGGCGTCCGACATTACGCTTGCCTGTATGTGGGCTCCACTCAAGGACCTTTCGGCCCCAACGGCTATCGGTTCACCGAGCTATGTGCCCGGCCCACTGCCACTTCAACTTGCCAATCCTACGGGCTATGTCGGTAACCTTGGTTCTCCTACGGATCTCCTCATTTCTGATTCGATCTCGTAGGGAAACACTGAGCATAGCCCGCTCCATGGCTCGTTGAGTGACTTTGAGCCTTTTAATGAGGCCCACAGTGAGAGGCCACGTCTCGGTGCCGTATGTCATCACTGGTAACACACAACTATCGAAGACTTTCGATTTTAGGCTCTGAGGTATTTTGGACGAGAAGACGTCGCGAAGTTTCTCGAACGCTGCCCAACCGAGTTGGATTCGACGATTGACCTCTCTCTCGAAGTTGGACCTACCTAACCAGACCACTTGTCCTAAATAGACATATTCGTCTACAACTTCGAGAGCCGAGCCCCCAACTCCAATGAGGGTGGGCACAACATAGATATTCGACATGATCTTCGTTTTATCCATGTTCATTTTAAGACCCACCTGTTGGGAGACTCGGTTAAGGTCTACGAGCATAGTGCTAAGGTCTTCCAGCGATTCTGCCAAGACTACAATATCGTCGGCAAATCGAAGGTGACTAATATACTCGCCCTTGATGTTGATGCCAAATCTTTTCCACTGCAAGAGCTTGAAGGCATTTTCCAGCGCGGCAGTAAACAGTTTCGGAAATATGAAATCTCCCTGTCTCACGCCTCTCTGTAGTGGTATTCCACTACAGCCTTCGTGCTCTGATCTTGTACTCGGACCGACATGGTGGCGTTGTTGTACATACACCTCACCACTTCGATGTACCGATAGTCTATGTGGCACCGCTGAAGAGACTGTAACATAGCCCAAGTCTCGATCGAATCAAAGGCTTTCTCATAGTCCACAAACGTTAAATAAAGCGGCAAGTTATAATCCTCGGTTTTTTGTATAACCTGCCGTAGCGTATGAATATGGTCTATGGTACTAAAGCCGTTTCGGAAACCGGCTTGTTCGGGAGGCTGGAATTCATCAAACCTGCGTTCGAGACGATTTGTGATGACCCTAGAAAACAACTTATAGACTCAGAAGCGAGATATTGGGCCTGTAGTTCTTCAGCAAAGTGTTATCACCTTTTTTGAAGAACAGGACCACCACGCTTCTGTTCCATGCCTCTGGCGTTGAGCCCTCGAGGAGAACTGAATTTAAGAGCCTCTGAAGGACTTTCAGTATCGGCGTTCCGCCCGCTTTCAGAAGCTCTGAAATGATTTTTAAATTTACTGTTGCGTATATTTATTTAATTTTACCGTGCGTGCCTACCACACAGCCTGATGAAATATTATTAGCAAAAACATATATTTTCCTCTTGTAATTCTAAATAAGCATGTATTTCATAGATATATTAATGTAAAAAGTGCTTTATTTTGAAGGTTCCTTTTTTGTATTATGCAGGAATTATAATAATGTAAAATATTACATTTCTAACAGACGTTTTCTTACATTATATTATGTTAATAGTAAACGCCTGATAAAACCTATAATAATTTAAGTAACAACTTTGCTATATCGCTTTGTATAGTAATTGTGTAAATGTAGTAATTGAGATTGCTAGACCCAAAAGCTGCGGAAGTATACGATGCTAATTATATACTAATTCGATCGTAAAATCCACATGGTATCATACGCAAGTATTTTGCGTTTTCGGTTCAGCCTGCGTATAATTGGTATCGAAGGAGCTAATTTAATAAATAATGGTATCAACTGCGGAATAGTTAAAATCCCAGACAAATACACAAGAGTTATAATTATTTTTTATGTAGGTATTGTATATACCTACCGGTAGGCGGTGGATATTTTATTTGCTTTGCATTTACTTACAATTGGAGTATAGCAGTCGTGTACTTTGTCGTGCGGTAAAAAAATATACAATTGTAAATTCATATAATATAGCATATAAATATTTTATAAAACATTAGGGGTAAAAAATAAATAAAATTATTGTAAATGAATAAAACGAACAACAAACGAAACGCCTCGCCGCGCCGAGCTCCGTAGTATTTTTTTCAAGATGGCAGCTGAATATGTCAATTGTCAACATCCACCAGAATAGACGATTTCAGTTCGTGGCGTTATTATTTAGCTGAAAGTGTTGTATTATGGCTGGATTTACCGAAAACGCGCTCGTACGTAAACTTCAAGAGTTGAATCCCAGCCAACAAAGTATACAAACATTGTCCCTGTGGCTAATCCATCATAGAAAACACCACGCAGCAGTCGTCAAAACTTGGTTCAAAGAATTGATGAAAGGTATAGGTTACATTTAATTGTTATTGTTGCTTATTTCACTTTTTATTAACGATTTAACTCAATCATATGAGCTTTTCTAAATTTAGGCTTTTTTAAAAATCATTACAACTCTTAACAACAGCTAAAGGCCACCGAAGTTATCAACAAAGTTTATATTATTTCGTTACAGATATTGCGTTTTATCCACTTTGTAGCTTACTTTTTAGTAGTTTTATCAAAATTATTACACCTCTAGACAAATAGGTGCCACGAGGTTTCATAAAATATTTGCTTTTGGGGTAAATGGTAATAAGTTTTATCGCTGTGTTCAATATAAATGTCTCCATTTGAATAAGTTTATTGTAATCCGTTATAAAGTAATTAACCAGCATTTTACTAGTAATACATTCAATTGATTACTTTCATAGCATAATGTTCTGTTAATAAAATTAATTGAAACCAATTTAGACTAGCCTTAATAATCTTTTAACACTAAATTTAATTGTCTACATCTCGTATATACGGATTAAATTGTGTTTCACTATGACAACAGTTGCTAAGATGATCCAATGAAACAAAAAGCTTGTGAAATATGTTGTCGGCTAACAGAAGACCTAAGATAAATGATTGTGTGATCCAGAAGTATCTGTTTTGGGTTGGGTGTTTGGGAGATATAAGTCCTAGTCAGTCACGTAATTTCTGATTACATGATACATGAAGACTTGATCAATCTTGATAGGGATGAGATCAGAGCTATGTGTATGACTGTTAGGTGCATTTAGTTTTTGTTTTCAGTCACTTTACTACTCAGTTGGTTAACTTGGTTTCTTATTATATCTGCCTTCATAGCCATTTCTTCTTGCAATAGAGGAGAAACAACAATAGTGATCGGCTCATGTTATGTTTAGGTTCGGCTTGTGTGCATTTAGTTGTTACCTAGGATGTTTATGACCATTTTGGAGTGCCAGTATAAATCTGATTTCATTTCGAATATGCTCTATTTTATCAATAATCGTCAGTGTAAAATATACTTCCCATTAAATTGAAATTAAGATAATAATGCAAAGTGTTTTGTATTATTTTTATTTACTCTATTGCAAATTTTGTCTTTTATAGATTTTCTACTGTTAGGTGAAATTAACAAAAGTTGTTAGACTGTGTGTACATATTGATTCTGAAATTAGATGAATTGGGTTAAACAATCATCAACACATCCACTTAACTTATACATTTGCACATAATGATAAGATAAATACTTTTAGTCTTCAAAACATCTAATCAACATTGTAGTCATTTTGCTAAAACAAGATAATCTAGTAATCATAATTTAATACATTGACTATCACACCAAAACAATGAACTATCCAGCCATATGGTCCGGCTTGATTATGTAGGCAAGTAACATGCCCCACATGTGAGCACACACAAGCTGTTTAGAAAAGAACATATGTGTGCCTCATGATCAAAGTTTAAGTGTGTATTTTAATTGAAATTTATTATTATAGAATATTATGTTTTTAGATCATTAGAATTAAACATGCATTACAGCTGTAATAAATCTTAAAGTAAATTATTAAAAGAGTTCAATAATTATACAATAAATAACACAATTATTACATATTGTTGTCATGTGATGTTTTCAAGGCTGATGTTTTATGTTTACAGTCAAAGATGCCAGACAACTTACATTTATGTACCTGGCGAATGATGTCATACAGAACAGTAAGAAAAAAGGGCCGGAATACGGCAAAGAGTTTGGTGAGGTGCTGGTAGAATCATTTCAGCATATGGCAAAGACTGGTATAGATACTAAGACAAAGCATTCGCTGCACAGAATACTGTCTATATGGGAGGAGAGAGGGGTGTATGATGCACAGAAAATACAAGACTTTAAGGATGCTAGTGAGTGGACTGTACAATTTTCTGTATTATTTCATACAACAGAATCAATCATGTAAAAATTAGACTCTGGAAGTAACAGTCAAAATTAATAATAAAAATATGAAGTTTTTTGAGTCTACAGTAATCATTTTTTTTTGTAATTAAGTGTTTTGCTATACTTATTAATTTCAGTAATTACTTCACAAATGAGCAGTAATTTAGCCGATGCGAAAAATTAAAATTTTACCTTCATACTCAACATAAAATTTTATTTTATAGTGAATCCAAGTAATCTAGGACAAGCAAAAAAAGTAAACAAAAGAAAATCGACTGACACTGAACCAAAAGAGTCTGCTAAGAAGAGTAAATCTGAGAAAACAAAGAGTGAGAGACGACACAGTGAGACCAAAGTGGAAGTGGACGGACAAATTGAGACACACACAACGCTCAGCCCAAAAACTCCGCCTGAAGACCCACCAGAACCTGACGAATTAATCAAGGTGAGAGTCATTAATATTTTACTCAACAGTAGAACAATTATCATAATTAATTTAAATATACTAAGAACCAATTGAAATGATTGTTATGGCACCTTGATTGCCTCTTCAGACTACACACAAATATAATAGATATTGTCTTTGTATCACCTTCACGTATTATGCTTACACACCAACAGAGTATGTGAAATTTTGCTTTTTGAAATGCCTAAGGGCAATAATAATATGTAGAAATATTTTTGACTATATGGCCTTCGATCAAATATACACGAGATTATAATTAACGGCCTCAAAATCGGCAAGAGAAATAAGAGCGCAAATAAGCGTGAGGTCTTATTTAATTTAAGTATGGTTCAAAAATATAATGAATCTGAATTCTAAGGAATAAAGTTTATTTTTACCTGAACTTGATTATAATTTAGAGTTTCTGCTACTCCTCGTGGTTCTAAATTAAAATGTATAAGTAAACTCGGGTACTTTTGGCGTGTGATTTTGTTCCGGACCCTGTATCTAGTATATATTTGATCGAAGGCCTTACCTTAGTAATTTCTTAAAACAGATTTTAAAGTATTACTGATTTTTCGTGTATTTTCAAATATTTTATATTTATTCCAGGCACTGTTAGAATTAGAGTCAAGTGCATCGAGTGACGAGGCGGTGAGGGAGCGTATAGCCTCATTACCACCAGAAGTATCCGAAGTGCAATTATTGTCAAAGTTAGAAGGTAAAATGCCACCATACTATCGTGTAAAAGCAGTAATAAGACTTGTAGTGCAATTGAGGAGTTTGTATTTATGGCTACAAGCAAACAAACAATGACACCCATTTTTATTTCACATTTCATTTGGTTTCCAATGGAAATTATTTTGACTCACTTTGAATGTATTTTTTATCGCCTTGCTTATGTCAATTATTAGATTTAAAAGAAAAAAATACATTGTTTATATATATAGTTTCTAAATAGACAATAGCATGTATGTGTTTTGCGTATTCACAATCTTTTTCCTAATAAAATTATACCTAAAAATGTTGTCTGTTTTTTTACATCCTTTATCTATAAACTATGACTTCTGATATATTGATATCAACACGAAAAAAACAATTAAAACATATGAAATAAAATGCCTATTATTTTTACCCTGTACCAAACATATCCACCATATACTGATAGTTTTAAAATTAGTGTGTATGCTAGTGCACTTTCTTTCCTTGCCTCAAATGCACTACAAGATTTGAGCAGCTTATTATTTGAAAAATTAGGCTTAACATTTGGCAACAAAACAATATCTATTCTCCAATATAATTTTATTTGCTTAACTATTCTATTAAACCCGTTAGTTTTAAAAATATGAGTAACTAGAAAAGCCTTTTTTTTCAAGCGTAATTCATATTGTAAATGTCTTTAGCAAGTTGTAAATTGTAGAATAATTATTGTTTTTTGCATTCCATATATACCTACTTTAACAATTACAAATATATCATTGTCGTTTTTTTAATAATTCATAAAAATAAACATATATTAATATAATAAATATTCATAATCATTGATAACACGTTCGTTTTGTATGCACATGGGTGATCAAAAATTATTTTTTCTCTGTTATTAAAAATGTTAACAAAATTAACGTTTTGTTATTATAATTTGCATTTAACGCATATAAATTGAAAATAATTGTTGCAGATAAGGAATCGGCGTTAAGTCTAAGTGCGGTGGTGAACTCTGCCGTGGAGTTGCTCGCTGAATATAATCTGAGGCTAACTGAGGAGTTGGAGAAGAGGCGGAAAGTGGCCGCTATGCTGAGGGACTTTGCGCAGGCGCAACGAGATCTCGCCAAACAAGCGGAGGCTAGGCTTGAGGTAACTATATACCATTAAATCACTAACGCCCGAATATTGGAACGCAAGTTAAATATAAGTTGCGCTTAACTACGTTAATCCAGCTTAAATGTACTGGCTAAGTGGGCCGTGCGCTGTTAAGAGCAACTTATTATTTGAATGGCGTTCCAGTATTCGGGCGTTAAATAAATAAATACACTCACAAACATACACACAGTATAGACGCAAAATTAAGATAAATTAAGTTTATCGTGGGTATTACGAGACTTCGGTCTCACAGACTCAAATCTGAAAGGTGTGAGAATCGAACCTGCACGCTCTTCAACAAGAAAATATACTTGATAGTAAATGCAATACATTGTAAAGACTTCACAGAGGGCTACTCGTTTACAGTTATGTTTGCAAATAAATAACACCCAATATTCACATACATAGCCTTGACCACACACTAAGATCGAGGCTTGTATTGTGGTATGAGGAGCTACGAGAGACTTTTCTGTCTCGCAAACACCCAGACCCGTAAGAAATATTTGTGGGTGGCACAAAAATTGCTCTCTGTGCGAGGATTGAACCCACTGTCTCTCGTTTCATAGTCGGCGTCTAATCGACTGAAATAGCCACATTTGCTTGTGTTACTGTGACGGGCTTTCCACTATTGTGGGTAAAAGTTGCAATTTGTGCTGATATCTTTTGGATCTCAAAATCATAAAAAAAAATATATTTATAATTTTATTATTATTATTTATTAAAAAAACATTACATATTATTTATGTACATTTTTTTTTATTTTATACCTTCTGAATGTCATTGTATAATCATATATATTACTCATAGTTAATTACAGGCAATTCAATAATTAAAATCAATATTTTATTTATTATTTAATTACAGGAGTACAACATAAAACTGCAGAAGATCTACGCGGTGAAAGCGGAAGTGAAATCGCACATAGACAACCTGCCGGATGTGTCGCGCCTGCCTGACGTCACGGGCGGCCTCGCGCCACTTCCTTCCGCCGGCGACCTCTTCAACATCTAATTATTGTACAATAAGATGTAAAATGAGACATAAATAAACATTGTCAGGGCTCTCCCATCAATGTAGTTAGGAGTCAAAAGATTTATTTTGCACTAACCAATATTTTTATATGGCTTTTAATAAATTGACCTGATGAAGTGAAAGTAAAGATATGGTAGATTAAGATTTTGTCCAGAAAAGGGCAAATATGTAAATATGTTGAATACAAAATAGCGTTTGACACTCGATTTGAATTCGTGCGATGCTTCTAGAATGACTGCAAAACGTGTAAGCATGTGTAAGTCAATTCACGCGAAACGCAGCGAATTCGCCCCGTCTGGACACGGTCTTATGGTGTGAAGAATATAAATCCCAGCCCCAATATTTATTCTGTGACACGTAGGATAAAAATCGTTTGCCTTACATAGCCTACCATAGAATAGATTCGAGGTGCTAAAATAGTACAAGAATAAAATATAAATATTTCTTACACTGCTGTTGAGTGAAAAATATATGTTATGTATGTCTAACTTATTGGAAGCCCTGTTCCTTTGATTTTGAGCCTAGTCATTGAGTTCTGTTAATCAACCTATGAAGATGGCAATATACGTTATTCATTTTTACCACGGAGCTACCTTTATTCCTTCGTTCACTGTATATTTTTATCATGTATTAATTAATTACGTTCTTCAATCATTCATTATGTTTAAAGTAGTAATGATTAAATGCTTGTATTCACATTGTCTTTTAAATATTCTAATCAATTTCAAATAATTAAAATCAGACATATTTTCAGTATAGTGAAACTATAATATATTAAAATGTAGTCAAATTTAAAATAATATGATGTGGAACAGGCGTTAATAAGGAATATAAAGTAGATTGGGGATGCCCTGACAATGTACCGATTTGTTGTTACTATTAGATGTAATAGAAATTATCCTCTATATGTTTAGAATTAATCGTTTCGACTATAATACCTTTGGGTATATTATATAGAAGCAAAAACTTCGTTATTTGCTGTTTCATTTGCTAATTATCGAATTTTCTTTCCTACATTATTAATATTTACGTGCATTACCCGCATGGAAATACTTTTGCTTGACTATCTATGAGTAACCGGCAACTCCCTGTACTAATTTCTTGTACAAAAACGTAAAAAATATTACAGTATAAAACTATAATTATGGACTGCTATAAAAAATACTATATCGATGCTCGTATATATGTATAAAATTTGATTTCATAAGAGTAACATAATTTCTGGTCGACTCGCTAAGCAAATATATTAGTTTTCAAATACACCGTGAGATGTCGCTTACTTAAAGTGGATACATAAATATGCACAGTGGATAAGTGGATACACAAATATTAATTTATTCACTCGCTTACATATTTCAAGAACTATAACATGTAGATTATTTTATTTCAATAAACTACTGGTACTGTAATTTCTAAAAATAGGTTTTAAAACATTTCCTATTTATCACCTACATAAATAACAATTTGATTTTGCGAAAACGATAAATTCTAAATACAGAGTGTGTGAAATTGTTTTCTGCTATTTTTTAAACAATAACTTCCAGTATTATAATTGACACATAAAATTCGTCCCTATATAAAGCAATATAAAATTATATACGATACGCGATGTAATATAACGCTTACCTACAGATTTAGTAATTTGGATACATGAGCGTGCGTGACAAAAAGATCTCCACTTTGAAATATTAACTGCGGTCAGTGGCGCCTACGTTACTTAGTTATGAAAAAAACATATTACAAGCTTTCTTAACAATTGAAAAATTCCTTAGAAAAAGTTTTCTTTTGGTTCTCAACTGTAAAACTAGAAAAGTAAATACTAAATAGTAGGCTTGGGAATTTTAATTATAATATAAAATATTTTTTATTTTACTTCATTTTCTTTAATACTGTTTAAAAGTTTTAATAAATACTGTATTTAAATACAAACGATATACATTTTCTATAACTCGCCGCTAGATGGCTTTAGTTCCATCATCGGACATCCCAAAGCGCAAAGGAAACCTTTCCTTCCACTTGACCTGGCGCACATCCACTACTGGTTTCTTTATCTATAGGAGACAGGGGATGCACGCGTCTTTCCTATTTACAGCTGTGTAAACATACTCGCTTTATGGGCGTCCACGGTCCACGATAAATACCAGAAAAACCTCCATCTCAGTATCGCAATTAATTTGGGCTCATCGCCTTTGCAGTGGATACCGATGACCTCATTAGGTGGCCTCGTACGAGCACGGAATACCATTGCGGGACTCATTGTTTTCTGTTAATTTGTTACCAATGCTAAGTTTTCTAATTAAATCTGAAAATAAATTGCATACAAAATATAAATTATAAGTTAAAATAAACATGAAAATTAGAATACTTTCAAATAAATGCATCATTATACAAGTCCGAGGATTAACAACTTGAGGTTCTGAGGCTTATTCTCTTTATCTATTCATTACAAATTAATATACAAATATTGTAATAAAAGCAATAAAAGACGATATTTCGATTTTAAGTCCAATGGTCACTTTAGAGTTTTGGTGCACTTGAAGAATTTTGTTTTGAACTGCAATAGAATAATTTGTATGACCGAAAAATTACAAATAAGGAAAAAAGTTTTTACGATGGTAAATCGTAAATTAGACGCGAGTCCATACCAGTATAAGTAAAGCTATTAAAAATGCAGGATAATATTTAAAAAGGTAAACAAAATTAATGTGCTTAAAGCACATTGTAATGAGAGTTTTAGCGATAAATAATGTTTTGTCTGCACCTTGTATAACTATTAGCTTATTTTAATATACTTATTACCAGATTACGCGAAAGCGTATTAAAAGGGGACTAGCAACAGGATGCGTATCATGTTGCGCGTAACCTTCCAGGATTAACGACCTCATGCAATGTTCTCAAACATGTTATGCGTCATTGTTGCTTAAAATTTATTGAATTTTTACGTATATTCTGTAGATCACTTATAAATTTAGGATTTGAATCGGGTGTATATTTTTTAGATATAATTTATTGTTGATTAATGTCAAAAAAATATGGAAATTTTTTGGAAAAGAAAAAATACGTACGTGTTTCTTTTATGTAAGCCAATTAAAATTTATTCATGTTTAGAATAATTGTAAACTTGTGTTAATTATGTTTACGACAAGTTCAACTGGTTTGGTGAATTTATACATGAATAATTCGGACAGTTAGATTTTAGTGTTCTTGTTTAGGTTTAAGGTGTTTTTTCCTTATTCACGTTCTATGACTATATGTGTTCTATTCTCACTATTATTATACACGCCCACACTATATCCAGGTAAAGTTAGTTTTAAAAAATCGTTAATATGTTTTATTGTTAACGGTACATTTCCCTAGAGTTTGTCAATTTTGGTTGAATATATGTATGATAATAACTTCAATATGTTGAAAACCAAATATTATACTATATAATTTGGTGCGAGTTAAGTACATAGTTATTTATTTGCCACCAAGCGAGGCATAGCCACCTTTAGCAAATTATAATATTTGTAACTACAACATCAGTCTTTTATTTACACTCTTTTTATTTTTATTAATAACTTATGTACTTATTTGGCTGAGAACCCGATTGTACACGGCATACAAAAGATCATATTATGTTCCTTTTTTGTTTTATTTTGGGATTTGTGTAAATAGTTAATGTCTCGTACTTTTTGAAACTGAATTGTTTATATAAATGCTATCATTTTTTAGAAAAAAAAAAGTCACTAAAATTTATTTTATATATTTTTACTGATATCGTAAAATGCTCTTTCATATTTAACAAAAATCTATTACAAAAAATATGCTCCAGGTGAGGCTCGAACTCACAACCCCGGCATTTCTCACACGTACACTGCCTTATAAGTACCGTGCGCTAACCAATTGCGCCACTGGAGCCACGCAATAGTATGGCTAATTGAACGAGGGGATTCGACGATGGCCAATTTCCGTATAATATGAATATAGTAGGTAAAATTGACATAAAAACTTTTTTGAGATAACCCGAGATTGTCATAGATCAAAGATGAACTTTAATATTTGACAAATACTTTGACACTTTTGACACGAATTTGTAGATCAAAGTATTTTTCATTATTTTCTGTTAATATATTTTTATAGATATGAGTGAGAGCGGTGTAAGTATTTCCAATCATTATGATTGTACAAAATGATGAATTATAATTAGTGTTATTATTGTTAACTATGGGAGCATTTTTTTGTTTCTTTTAGACTACTCGAACAAAGACATTAACTGAATCTGTAGATTCTGAATCTACGGATAGCCCTTTGGTAAGTCCATATTAATTTAATTTTCTTATTCTAGCATTAAATACCTCAGTGCCTAAAATCGAAAGTCTTCGATAGTTGTGTGTTACCAGTGATGACGTACGTGATACGGCACCGAGACGTGGCCTCTCACTGTGGGCCTCATTAAAAGGCTCAAAGTCACTCAACGAGCCATGGAGCGGGCTATGCTCGGTGTTTCCCTACGAGATCGAATCAGAAATGAGGAGATCCGTAGGAGAACCAAGGTTACCGACATAGCCCATAGGATTGGCAAGTTGAAGTGGCAGTGGGCCGGGCACATAGCTCGTAGAACCGATGGCCGTTGGGGCCGAAAGGTTCTCGAGTGGAGGCCACGTACAGGCAAGCGAAGTGTCGGACGCCCGCCTACAAGGTGGACGGACGATCTGACTAAGGTCGCAGGAAGTCGCTGGATGCAGGCCGCTTCCAACAGGTCATTGTGGAGATCATTGGGGGAGGCCTATGTTCAGCAGTGGACTTCCTGTGGCTGATATGATGATGATGATGATGATTCTAGCATTATTGTCTGCATCCAAAAGTGGATAGATAGCATGTATGACTCATAAAAGGATGATTATCTCATCAGTAAAATGATCATTATAATGTTTTCAACATGAAGTGTTCGTCTATTCTCTGTTGCTGTTGTCGGTAAAAAATACCTAACAAAAAACTCTTAAATCTCATAGGTAAACTTCAACTAACGATGATACCTTCAAAACTTCACACAAGGGCGGATCCAGCTTCTACGCCAGGGGGAGTCATATAGTTCATGTCAGAACACTGGGTCCGATTTCAATACTCCAATTCGTAATAATGACCTTTTAAAGTTTGTTACAGGCGTGATTTGTGAACACACACACACTTTTTTACTTTATTTATCGACATACAAAGAATTAATTTTGCTTATAAATTTTATCAACAAGATAATTAATAAATTTTGTCAATCTGGAGCCAGCCCATGGGGGGGGGGGGTCATGACCCCCATGACCACCCCCCTGGATCCGCCCTTGACTTCACAGTAGGACAAGGTCAAAACAGTGCTTTTACGTTGCATTGAAGGGCACGGGCCAAGGATGATCACTATCAATAGGGATTTGGTCCTTAGTTGATAGGTCTATTGTGGTTTGGCGAACACCAGGTTTCCTCATATTTTTCTTTACCTTGTGTTTAAATTGTCCACATTCTTTTTAAGATAACAGATCGATGGAGCAACAACATAAGTTACCGTCAGCTAGTAATGTCGTCGTGCATAGGCATCATACAGCTGTGGTGGCATCCATACTTGCACGACCTGCGCAAACTTCTCCCCTTTCTGTTCCTGTACAATGTGTTCAGTATAATAATCGGCTATCCCTTGTTGTATCTGGAATTGGCCCTTGGTGTTGTCACTAAAAAAGGCGTTTTGAACTGCTGGGATTTAGCGCCCGTGGCAAGAGGTATGATGTTTTCTGTATTATTTGTTTTTGTTTATTAGGTTTAATTATTAAAAGATATACTTAGATACATTGTGGTATGTGTAGTGACGATACAGGAGCTTACTAAATGCCGACGATTGCAGAGTTTTAAGAGTAAATAATTTGTTTTACTGCTCGGAACGTACTAACCCTTTCAAAATATATTACTTCTCTTTATTATTAGTGTATTTCTGACGTGGAATATTATCCGATTCCATCACGTACATTTCTGCCTGATGATAGTGCGCAAGTACTCTAAGATTTGTTTACCAGGAGAATTTAAACCATTAGAAATACCAACAAGGCAATGACGTTTTACTATTATTAACGTTAATGTTACTTATCTTATTTAGGAGTAGGTTTCGCGATGTTAGCGTCGTGCTTGTTCAGTGCACTTGCCGTGGGAGCAGTGGCAGCCTGGAGTCTAGCGATGTTGGTGCACAGCTTCCATTCCTTCCTACCGTGGTTGCACTGCGCGGCGAGCGCTAGGCCGGCCTGCGCCGCGCGACACCGCCCTCTATCGGCTGGAAGTGAAACTCCTGCGCATTCGTTTTTCTTGTTAGTTCTTGTTTTAATCACTTAAATAATTGAAATAAAACTAGATTTTGAGGATTTTATCACGGATTTGGTTTAATTTTGTCATTTTTTAACTTGTATAATACCAAATCCAGTGCGATAAAAATAATTTAAGCAATAATTTCTATTCTATTTGATCTATTAATATTAATAAATAAGAGAACAAAGATTTATTCCAAATGAAGGTATTTGTTATATTTTTTAACTTTTTGATTGAATGTAAATGTTTTCTTTCAGTAATTTTGTTTTGAATCTCAAGAGAGAAGGCTTAGAAGGTGGCCTGGGCAATATAACATGGGAGTTGACGTGGTATTATATTATTAGTTGGGTTTTAATATATTTTATTGCAGTGAAAAGGATATACAGCTATTCGAAGGTAGGCTGAAATATATTATTGGACTACCAAGTTGTTGGTAGTTTTGTGACATATTTTCGTGTATTTTAGTTGGTGCTTTTCAAAGACGTGTTGGCGTATTTTGTGCTTTTATGTAGTGCTTTCGGTGCTGCTCGTCTCGAAGGTGCTAGCCGCATGTTTCAAGACTGCGATTGGTCAGTGCTTAAAGGACTTGAGGTAAATATACGATCTTAAAACCTATGAAATAAATTAGGATGAGGTAGTGAAGGTTTAAAAATTATCTTCATTTTTAATTTTAATCATATTATGTAATTCAAGTCAAATGAAAGAAAATCAATTTAGGTAGTGGCAATGTATTCGTATACGCGCTGAAAACGATACATGATGATGATAGCCCGGCATGGCATTCATATAAGTGTGTCGGGATTCGGATTCAACCTGCTCATATCTAATCTCAACAAGTCCGTCTAACAGCCGCTGCCAATAAACAAACCCAATCCAAAATTTGCCGTTTTAGATTGACAGCTCAATCGTTTTTCTGATACTATATTGCCAATAATCAACCTCAGTAGTGAATAAACTATGGCAACATGACAGGAGACCAATCGAAAAGTAGAAAACAATTGACAACAAAACAGATTGACTTCAATCTAATTTTTTTCGATTGATTATTGGCATCGGCCATTAGTAGTTTCGGTTGGCAAAAATCTATAGTCGATAGGCATTGTTTGTGGATTGCACTGCACTTAAGATCAGGCATCGTGGGTATATACCCACAATGCTTGATTACTCAATCAATATATAGCCTAACCCATTTCAATCGAAATCTCTGTTGTAGAGACTTTTCTATCCGTTCCGTATTTAGCAGTGGGCGCTTATGGGTTGATATAGGATTGCAAATTGTTACTTCTCTACTACACGATTATTTCTGTTTATTATGGGTCAATATACGAAATTAACAACACTCTATTATTTTTAGATATGGAGAGAAGCTATAGAATACACTCTAATACAGATGTCGGTGTCACATGGTACCCTAGTTATGTTGGGGTCGTACTGTCCAAAAGAACAACATAAATTGAGCACAACAGTGATCCTAGCTTTTGCCGTATCAAAAGTCAGCTGTATGACCAGTGCTTTAGTCCTAGGAGCTGCGCATGGAGCCCTAATGAGAGATTATGATAATGACACTAACATTTGGCGCGGTATTTATTGTTTAACTTATTTCACGGATTTAGAACATAGTACCTACATTATTATAGTTTCTTTCCTGTAGTAGTAGTTGAACTTCGAACTACGTATTCCTTGGTTGTATATTATAATTAATTATTTAGGTATTTTATTTGTAAAAATCGTAAAAATATTTAGAAATGAATAGATTTTTTCGCCTCCTCTCTGAATGTCAGGTAGGTTTTTATAAATCAGCACGCAAAATATATGTTTTGGTATTTCCTACAGGTGCTTCATCTGCAATGATTTTGTGGTCAGACTTCGTCGCTAGAATTCCAGGCAGTCAGTTTTGGTCATGCCTCGTTTTCTTCACTTTGTTCGTTTTGGCTTTATCATCAGCGGTACCTATTATATTTGAATTTTCATAAATAATTGTAATTGATTTTAGCTTCTTATATAACTCTATATTTGCAGGCTCTGCTAGTTCAAACAATTATGTCAGTCTTTACTGGCCGTTCCATAAGGAAAGTCACGTGGGCGTTTCTTGTCGCAATTTGCTTATTGTTCTGTTTCATTGGAATTATTACTCTCTGTACTCAAGTAAGTTAAATCTTACAGGCTATTTATTTATTTACACTTTATTGCACAAAAAGACAACAAATATAGAGAGAAATTAACATAGGCTACCAACCTACTAAATTTAAAATATGTAGATATCTATTATGCCACATTTACACTCAGCCCTGTAGGACAGGGAAGTGAGCAGGGAAGTGGGCAGCGCGAGTATGTAAATAGATCACTCGCACTGCCACTGCTCATGCCGCTGCCATTGCTCGGCGCTCCCTCAAGTGTCGGTTTTTCGTGCGGAAGTCAAAGGACAGGCAGCGCGAGCGCGAGTGCGCGTTTACATTCAGCCATCTTGCTCAGTCGTCGTAGTTTTGTGTTTCGCCGTTTCCCAACTACTACAACTATCTATTTGTTTTATTCTGCGCTGCGTTTTCAGTATTTACCGTATTTACTTAAAAATAATACCCTAAGCCCCCGCCTAAGCTAACGCTGCCACCGGAGTTGAGAAATGAGAAAATAATGTCTTCTTTTACGGCAGCGTTTTCTGCGTCTTTGTTGTCTTATTAAAATAATTGTATATACTGAGCAGACATAATGCTGTTCATCGCAACAGCCTCGACGTCATCAATTGTTGCGAGTCGTTCGATGAAAGAGTAGCGGGGTTGAGTGTGAACATTCACTCGCGAAGATATTGCAACAGAAGTATCTAGGGAAATATTTCCGACAGCGGCAGGAGTAGTGGCAAGGGCTGAGTGTGAATGTGGCATTAGAAATTGAAAACAGCTAGGTATTACCTTTTGTTAAGTGTACGCTTAGGTACATGGTACCTGCTACCTAAGCGTACCTACTAAGCGTTGTTATCCGAAAAGAAAAGTAATATATCGCGTAGTTATTCTGGTTTACTACTTACATATTTTGTAGTAACTACTCGTCTTTGAATGTCTGATTGACCACCCAAATAAATTGTTACCGGATGTAAGTACCTACTTTGTAAATTCGAACGTAGACTGTTCAAGTGACCGGTAAATATAAATTATGAAGTTATCTACAAATTATTTAGTAATTACGCTTCTAATTAAGGGTTTATGACTATGTTTTTTAGGGTGGCCTATTCATTATGAACTTTTTGATGAATTGGCCAGTGGCTAAGACTCGCGCGCCCATCGCGGCTTTGGTGGCTGTAATGGTCACCTACATTTATGGCCAGACCACGTTTTGCGAAGATGTATTTTTCGCTGTTGGAGAATATCCCGGAGTTTTCTTAAGGGTTTGCTGGGCCCTCTCGCCAGCTTTGCTTATGGTAAGTTTCTTTAACATTGCTCTTAGGTATGAGGTAGGGTTGTTGCGAATATCAGTACGAGCATCCGAATCAAAAAAACAAACAAAGAAAAAGGGTAATCGACTATGTTTTTTTTTATTTGCGTACGAATACTAATTTCAATAAAATTAAACATTTTTGTCAAACAAGTTTTTTTTTACTGCAGGATTTGAAACGTTTACTTGTTTAATTCTGAATCAAACTATAAATGATACATTTTTTGCTAGATTTTGGATTTGGATTCCTTTTGATGTATACTTACAATTAAAAAAGATGGAGTCTGGGAGGAATACGTACTTTCCCGATACAATTAGTTTTACGTTGCGATAAATATATCACAATCATGGGACCATGTTAAATTGATTTTTATTGTATTTTCAGTCATATCAGTTTATAGTGGTCCCGTGTTTTGAATAATCTTTCATTCACTGACTTCACATTTAACTCCTACCAACAACTGCGAAGATTATTAATTCAATCTACCCTTCTTGAGATCATATTGACAGATCAAAAACCAACATGATCAGCATCACACTGCTCTATCCAGAAAATTGTGAAGTGTCGATGAAATTATTTGTTTCTTTTTCTAGATTATATGTGCGGCAGGCATAGGATCGTGGACTTCAGAAGCACTGGCCGGATGGATGCTGATAATTTTGACCATGATACCGATAGCCGTTGTCATGGTGTTCTACATGTTCTTCAAATGCAGAATTCGGGTAAGTGATATATTTTAAATTTGTAATTCAATTTAATAAGTAAATTAAATTGAATTACAAATTTAATTTACATCACATCAGCACAGCACATCATTTCTTGACAAGTCCTTTACGATCCATGCTGCTCGCTTGTGGAATGTATTACCACTGTCAATTAGACAAGCCAAGACGCTGCCAAGTTTTAAAAGACTTGTTAAGGAACATTACTTATCACCACAGTAATCTTTATTCCTGTCATAATTGTATATATGTATGTATGTGTTTATATATATATATATATATGTGTATTTTCATCTTCACTGTTTACTTAATATATAGTATATTAATATATATATATATGTATGTATTTATAATTTAGGTATATAAGTATGTTATATTTAAAACATAATATGTAACCTGTACATCTAGTATAATTTTCTTTCACCTCATCCTCTGTACTGCCCCATTAAATCTTTATTATATTAATCCAGTCCATCCAAAGGTTGCCTGGAAGAGATCGCAGCTAGCGATAAGGCCGCCAATTGTTACCATATCTTTAGTTTTAAGTATTTAATATGTTATTTTTCCTATTTTATGGTGTACAATAAAGTATATAAATAAATAAATAATAAGTACCAAGTTTATTTGCAAGATTTTTTGAAATTTCAGAATATGGTGCAAAGTGAAAAATAAAAATAATGTTTTGATAGAATTATAATAAAGTTTATATATGATCGTTAATTTTGTTTGAATGTTAGAAGTAACTTGGGGAAATAAGTAAAAGATGCGGATCAGAATGACACCATATTTTATTCACAATTTTTTTTCATAACACCAATTTGTTACCAAAATAAAGGATTATTTTTATAATTAGTCATACACACATTCACATAACAAATTATAAAGTTGATCGTAATAGACAACACGCCGCGATTTATGTGTGCATATTATTTTTTTGTCTTTTTTACGCGCATTGTCTATTACGAGCAACAGGAGTATTTTTTACACAACATTTCAACTGAAAAGGTTGAAGAACGTAATAGGTATAGCTTAGCTTCATTGAGAAAAAAACACTCCATTTATTAATACAGCCTTGGATCTTATCACTAAAATTAACTGTAACTTAAATAAAGAACTTCTCATATAAAAATAATTATAAACATACAACATACGTATTTTATTTAAATCTAAGTAGATAGACCGCCAAAGTGTTCATTGTTACGTTGCCGAGTTATAAAGTCAATATGATTTGTTAAAGGCTATTGCACACATGTTCAGGACTGTAGTTTTAGTAAATATTTCATATAATTTAGTGCTAACATTGTGACGGTAACGTTTATATTTCGAAGTACACTTAATTGCACCGATATATACGTTCTGTAGAGGACTAGATGTTTCAAAATATTTCTCTAAACTCAAGTCAAGTGCGATATCGTCCTAACGAATTTTGGTATTTCATCGAAAATAGTCATTTTTGGTTCATATCGGATATATTTCTCAGTGAATTGAATTATATTGATAACGGTGCATTTCCAAAATATGACGGATACTGCCCTACCCTAAGGCACGATAATACTAAATGGGTAAACAACTTAAAAAAGACATTTGTTTTTTCACTAAGTTTACGTGTCTACCCGCTGTGCTTATTGTCATAACTCAATTGTACCAAAAATCTAACACGAAACAAAAAAGACTTAAATGTCAAATAAAATTTCTTTTATTTTTATATGTAACTAATAAACTAGAATTTACATTTATTCGATATTCAAAACGTATACTTTTAGATGCCAAGCTAGTTTTTATTCGAATATTACTCCAATATTAATTTATTATTTTTTGAATTTATAAATATATATAATGATTTTGCATCAGAAAGACTTCACACGGGCAGAATTTTGACAAGGCGATAGGCGTCGAGAATGACGAAGACTAAAAATAACATGCATATGCATCTTAAAAGTATAAAAGAAATATTTCACGAGCATTTTCATAAACCGGCGAAAGGAATAATATTCAAGTCACTTGTGCTAAATAAACAACAGAGAGCGGACCATAGATAATAATCTATACTTCTTTATATACTTATTATGTTTAATTAATAATAGAAAAATCCTTAGTTACCAATTACTTAAGACAAGCTCTCGTTAATTCAATTCAAGCATATTTTAACATTAAAAAGCTAAATAAGATCTTCGATTTGACAATTATAGGCTTCATAAATAATGTAATCGATAGTCACACACAAATATTACAAAATATTGATCTCTAAAAGCAACTTTAAAAATATTTCGTTTCATTTCTACACTTATAGCGCACCTACATTTTATTGTTACAAGTTTAAAACAATGGTGCGGGCTTGTCAGGGAGGAGCGAGATTCAATTATATTGCGGGACGATAAGGGAACTATAGTAAATCTCAGTCTAACTCTTGGACATGTGACCTATCTTCGCTCCCCCCTGTATTAACAAGTAAACAATTGGCACCTTTCACCAAATATAAGCTGCTCTCTGCCCGTTAAAATAAAGAGAAATAAAATTAAAAATACCTCAATGCTACACAATTTGATCATATATCGTTAAACGTATCGTATCAGGAACATTCACTAATATAATAAACTCTTTAAACTAATGTATGCAATATAACATATTATTAAAATTACATTTAATACTGAAATCAGTATAGTATGAGACAATATGAAAAATTACAATTCAAAGTGGTTGTATGGGTATTACACATGTTTTAAAATTCATTCGCAAGTTGCACATTTAATAAAATCATCATATGGGGTCCATCCATAAACAGTGTAATCTAATTTATAAATAGTTTAAAACATTTATATGATGACCAGTCGGACTGAGGCAAATCAATATAAACGTGATTTATACTGTCTAGAGTTTAATCTAGCACAGTAAATAATAATCCAATGTTGCCTATCAAATTAATCCCAGCATTCCTAACTTCAATCTGAATTGCAAATATTATAAATATTCTTAAAAATACTGATTTCAGTATAATGTTGTGCACAATAAATAAACACGCAAACATACGCTTAAATAAAAGGCAGCGTTATGATACTTACATTCTACCAGTTTACGTAAACCAATACAATATTCTCGTGGACTATGAGCTCTGGGTCACATAGAAATTTACAATTTCACTCGAGTTTACATGAAATGACTCGATCCTAAACAGCTGACGAACCGGTCTTCGATAAATCATCCGACATTTTTATCATTCGGATTTCTCAGACAAAATTATATAATTATTTATACAAAGACCGAATCCCACGCCTGTAGTATCGAATCTCAACCCCACAAAGCGCAAAAAATCAAGCAAATAAACACAAACGGCGTCCACACCGACAAATAACGCTACCATAAAGGAACCTACATTTATTTTGTGCAACTATCATTTAAAATCACCCCTTAATGTACAGAGGTACACAATGGTGCTAAACTACGGGTAAAATTGTTCGTGAACAAAATCAAAACATATTTATGGAACAATGCGACTTATTTACAAAGGTGTGCGTAGCAAACGAAATCAATTTCGACGTATTATTGCTATTTTATCGGACTCGACATTTCTGGTCACTTTTGACCCCCTTTACATTTTCAATTATAAAATATACAGGTAATATTTTATAATATCTTATGGAAAATCTTCTAAGCGTATTTTATCTAAAATAACAATGCTATTCGAGAATTTTCGAGATATTTTTATACTCGAAAACATGCATTACCTGTATACAAAACAATTACAGAGGAGTCGATTTTACATGACCTGCATTCACACCGAAGCGGAATCTATAAAATTTTAATACTGCTTAAAAAATTTACGCACAGCGTAATAGTAAGCGTCGGGAGTGGTCAGTCGCGGCAGATGTGTGTGTTTGTGTGTAACTGCGGTGTGAATGCGGCCGCGAGTGTACTCGGGTGCAGTCGTATTCTACACAGTAATTCGGCGTGTTGAATTGGTGTCTTAAATACTACGATACATTATTGCCGTACCTTTCATTATCCTACCACCTACCCACGATCCAAAATAAAAACGAATAAACAACAACCAAGTTATACATATAAAAGCTTAGCAAGTTAGTATTTAACTCTTCTCTGAGATACTATCGTACAATACAAAACTAAATCTATTTCGTTTTCATTATAATAGTTTAAATTGACTAATTACGAGACTATAAATATTCTTACCGTTGGACACATAACCGAAGTGCGTTTTAATGATAAATAACATCTAAATGGTGTTAGCATTTTATATTTTTCACATTTTTTTATAACACCTTAAATAGAAAAGCTAATTTAGAAGCAAACGTTAAACAATATGCGTAGTTTTTGGTCAATCGATTTCGTTAGCGTTCGAATATCTAATAAGGCATGATATATTGCCTCCATAGCTCAAGAAAATATACACCCAAATATAAATGATTAATTTTTTCAAACAACAACAATATGAGTGAGATCAAACAGTTAATTTTCAACTTGATAATATATGAAAATTATGATCCATTTTTTTCACTTAACAATCACTACAGTTTATGTATGGATTAATCGTAACCGTAAGTTCCCACTTGTCGGACGTCGGACCCGTTTTTTTTTTAATTTAACATTTTTTCTTTAGTCGGATGTCGAACCCGGCCTATAAGTAACCAAAGTCTGAATCTCAACGCGAAATTACTGCCGAAAACCGACAAGTGTGAACAATATCTATTACACTCATACGCGAGGAGATCCGAGACGATTTTTATTGAACGTGCCCGTTGGCAAACATCCGACAATAATTGTCCTGATAAAAAAAAATTGGATTACGGTAAAAAGATTCATATTTGGCCACTAGAGCGCCCGACATCCGAAAGTGGGTACAAGGCAATTACTGTTGCAAATAAAATATGTTATAACCAGCCATATCCTTTTGCTAGAATACATTGGTCGACATTGCCGTCAGACGTATTTCATACTAATCGACATAGTGTCGATCATGGTTCTAGAGTTAATTGAAATAAATTAATAGTTATCTACACGTATTCGATAACGCCGAACGTGGTTCGTGCGACTTACCAAGTCGCATAATTTACCAGTTTTATGCAGAAATGTTTCAATCCATAGATGTTTAAGATTTTAAATAGTTTGTTTGTGACAGTTAATAAGTGCTAAAAAGAAATTCTAGTTTTCAGTAAACACGAACTTAGTCACATAAGAATACAGATTTTAAGACAGTGTGCTGAATCATTTCTGCACAATGCTGTGTTAATATAAAATCAAAAGTATACTATCCCATTTATCCCAGTCTAGTTTGATCACTTCAAAAATACGGCGCACATTCTGCCGTCATACAAATAAAAAATTTCAACAACCCCTACCATAACTAAATTAGTTCACTCGCTTTCCACCCACCAAACAATCTCAAACACTGACATGCTATTTTTGAATATTTTTTTTAAGAGAAATAATATTAAAAACAGGCCCCCCATATAACATACCAACATGGAAATAATGTATTTATAACACTTATAACAACTGTACAGAGTAGAACTTATCAATGCGCATCACTGTCCCGTCCGTATCACATATGTCAAGGGCACTATCAGCACTATCATTCACTGGCTGGCCGTCAATAACGGAGCACCGTTCCCTGTTCCACTCACACACCCTTACAATTAATTACCTCTAGGACGTAATGATTCACTCAATTCAAGTTACATATTCCTCCGCTCCACAAATGTTCAGTCTTGATACCATGTTATTTTCCACAAAACAATACAAATAGTATTTTCGGAAATGCATTCTGGTATGTCTGACGCCACTAATATCACAACAATATCGTAACTTTGTACTTCCATCGATCCATCTCGTTTTCAATACACAGGAATAATATGTATCGTGAATTTAATTTTTTATCCTATAATATTTTTTTTAACTTTTTTTATTATAAAATTTATTAACACCACAATTCCATATTGTCGATTAGAGAACTTATGGACACTAAGAATCACCGGCACATTGCTGCATCAACACTCAACAGAAATAAAATACTTGCTATTTAAATCTTTAAGCCCTGCTGTTATAAATACGTTACACTATTTACATTATAATACAATAGAAGGAATACATTTCGACTGAGTTTTCTTTCCTAAAAGTTGTCAACATGTTTCGCTGTGTAGGATTGTTGCAACAAACAAATTTGTACTTTATAAAACTGCGAAAAATATTACGATAACCTTCTAAACGTAAATAATATCCATACAAAGCCTTACACTACTACTTTACAAGTTTTATACAAACATTTGAGAAATTTAGCTCAGTTGTGGGCATGTGTATAAATTAGTGGAAATTTAGCACTTTTTAACTTTTTCAAATATTTTTCTAACAACTGGGCTGTATGTACAACTATTATACAGTAATTAAATATAGAAAATTTACACTTACATTAGCAAATCCTTTTCATTAACTCAATATAGTAGGCACGCGTATATTTACACATTCAAATACCATCCAGTATTTTCATTCAAAACTGTCTTTACACCAAACAAT
Organism: Hyles euphorbiae; assembly: GCA_023078785.2. NCBI lineage: Eukaryota > Metazoa > Arthropoda > Insecta > Lepidoptera > Sphingidae > Hyles > Hyles euphorbiae. Next base: position 5,192,150 of record CM041039.1, on the reverse strand, counting down.
TTTACAGATTCTTCAAGGCACACTCCATGATAAACATGTATACTCCGCAACTGAGTACTATCAGGATAATTTTACATATTTACATATGAACTACTGCAATGACTTTTCTTCCCATCATGGGATAATTTTATACAGACAGCAGTTTCATAATAAACAATTTAACTATTTACACCAAGAATTTATCGGGTAAATATGGCATTCAACCGCAATTTCGTTGGATAGATGAATCCAAAGGACCATTTAATTCTGTATAAACCACATGAGCCAATCACCAACCAAGGCATTTCTAATAGGCCGTTCCTTCGAAATCCAAGTTTTAAAATCCGTTTTGGTATTCCAAATATAAAATAGAGTTTTGTAGCGAGAAGGTTACGTGTTTAGCTGAAGTGGGTGTAGAAGTGTATGTTCAATCCTTGGGCGGTCGCTGGGTAGGCAGCGTGTCATGCCTGCGGTACATGAGCAGGTATGGCATGCGAGGAGGCTTGGGCTTCATCACCATCGCCTCGCCCACCTGCGTCACCGTCGAGTCATCGTACCTGCATGATTATTGCCATTAGTACTAATCTTATAAGGTTATAAATTTTGAGTGATGTTTGGTAGTATACTCAGTATTGGTTGTCCACATATTGAGTGTTCTTTGACACTTTCAGAGACGAAAAATAAATGGCATCATTGTAAACTTTTATAATTGATTACACCACATTTCATGTTTTTGTGTTACATTCAGTTTTTTTTTTGTTATTGCAATGAATGACGTGACGAGCAAGCCGTTCGCCTGATGGTAAGCGATACGACCGCTCATAAACAGTAGCAACATTCCACTGCGCTCGCCATACTGAGATATAAGATGTTAAGTCTCAATATGTCCAGGAGTTACTCTGGCTATCAATCCGAAACACAACAGTGCATTTACGCAGTGTTTTTTCACGGGAAAAATAGACATTGCGGTGGTACCTAACCAGATGGCCTCTCACATATGAGAGACCTACCACCAGTGTTATTACAATTTGTGGTGAACGTGTGGGAACATGTGTTGGAAAATATCTTAAAGTGCATTTACATATTTATGATTCCCTAATTTTGGAAATATCTACTGAACAAAAATTGCTTACCAAAAATATGAATTACAATTTTAACCTCAAAAAACTGTCCATCTAGCCCAGTGTAGACATAGTTCTACTTTGTTGATATGAATACTCAAAATCCAACTAATTAGCTTACCTTATCCACCCAGCCTGTCCGTGGTATGTATCAGTGACGTAATGCCCCTTCACAGCCTCCACTCCTTCATGGTACACCACCGCAAACAGCTTGTACAGCCGCTGTTTTGTGGTGTACTTTAGCTTCGATGACATTATCTCTGTTAAAAAACACAATGTGTGAGCCTGTGTTCTTTTGGCATGAAGATTTATGTTATTGAGAGAATGTTTACTCAGTCTAAATCTTCCACATGTTCATTGACTTTTGTCAATCTCGGAGACGAAAAATAAATTCCATCATTGTAAACAAATGTTGCTACAATAGTGTATCTCAAAATTATAGGGAATAATTTGTATGTAAGATGTTTTTTGTCATAGTGGCACATTATTGTGTTCCTGGATTGCACAATATTATATAATAGTATATGTCCAATATTCTCCACACAAGAGAATTTTGGATATGTGACATAATTTTCTATTAAATAATCA